>JAKCPI010013335.1:0-15443 GCA_023213315.1 Euborellia annulipes | reverse complement strand
GCCCCCGGGTTTGGCGTAGTAGGTAGCGCGCCTACCTCCTATGCCAAACGCCGCGGGTTTTCAGACCCAGGCAGTCCGATGATTTTATTTAAGCCATTTGGATACCAGATGGCTTAAATAGAGATGCCTCAACCCTCAATAAACATATTCCTTACAACGGTTATCGTCAAAGTCTTAAATGGCCTAGGTTGCCGAAAAGACTGTATGAATGTGTGTGTGAATGTGAGTGTGAATGAGAAAAAAGTGTGAATGTTTAAAAAAAAAAAAAAAAAAAAAAAATTTTGGATTGAATTGACGTCCATGAATTCCTAAGTATGAAAATAAGAGCCTTCGGGTTGCAAGGACGAGGAGAAGGAGAAAAAAATATCCTTATACGTCATCCATCCTAATCTCTTCCCTTTTTTAAGAAACCTTTCCTCTCCTTGGTGAACATCTCCAAAATTTAAGAGCGTTATTTGAGGAGAGATAAAATTATATTCTAAAAAAAATTCCTTCATTAATACTGTATATCTCTATATTATAATTAAATAAAAATACTTTCGTTTTAAGTCACGTTACCTCAAAAAAAAAAAAAATCTCCGCCGGAAACGTTATAATTTTTGCAAATTAGCAAAATATATAAACTAATTACACTATTCGGCAAATGAAATTTTTTTCGAGCCCCGAGATAATTCCTTCAGATTCAATCAATCCGTTTTAACCACCATATTACCGTTTTCGGGTCAAGAGCTGGCGACAAAAATGGACAAGAGTTTCGAATTCGGAGTTTCTTTTTAATATTTTCAGAATAGGTTGCATTTTAGTGATGGAAAGAAACTCTAGAGTCAGCACCCAAGGCGTTTAACGGGAATAAGCCGGTAAATTTGCGGACGATGGTTTTTCTCAGATATCTCGAAAACAAAGAGGTTTTCTGCAAAAACTTCATGTGTATACAACAATAATCGAAATTAAATTACAAATAAAAATGGTCTAGTGCATATTCACGCTAAAATGAACGGTTCGGGAGATATAGAGGCAGGTAAAATCTTGTAATTCTAACAATGGTTGTCATGGTGACAAGACATAAATATTTCTCTATATCAGTGTCTCCATTCACATTAATTACAAATTTTACCCCTCTCTATCTCCCGAACCGTTCACTTGGCTGTGAGTATGTACTAGACCATTTTTATTTGTACTTTAAATTGGATTATTTTTTAATAAATGAATTTTTGCGGTAAAAAGACATAGTTTTCGAGATATTTATAAAAAAAACTGTCTTCCCGCAACTTTACCGGCTTATTCCCCGTTAAAGGCCCGGCACTGCAAGTGCTGACTCTAGAACAGGGGCGTATATAGGTGTCTTTTTTCGGGGGGCGAACTCAAAAATTTTTTTAAGAAAATTTTTTTTTTAAGAAACTAAATTTTTTTCACACGAAATTTTTTGCGGAACATTTTTCTTTTTTGCGGAATCAAAGTTTTCCACCCGCAGGAATATTTGTTGCGCTGATGTCTGTATATCCCTATATATGTGTTTGGGAAATGTCGGGGGGGGGGGGGCCGGGCCCCCCTCGGCCCCCCCCCCTTATATACGCCCCTGCTCTAGAATATCTTTCCACCACTAAAATGCAACCTATTCTGAAAATATTAAAGCGTTCAGAAAATCCCTTGCCCATTTTTGTTGCCAGCTAGGAGACTACAAATCTATTATTTTATATTTGCTCTGTAAATACATATATTAATAATTCTGATTGCTTATAATTTATTAATTTTTTTTATTTATTCACATTTATGTCTAATGTATTTAGCATTTTCTTTTATTATATAAGAGCTAACATCTAGGAGAAATAGTGCCAGTCATTGCCATCACTTCGATTTTTTGTTAAAAAAAAAAAAAAAAAAAAACACTCATATTTTCTTTCTAATTAAGTAAAATTAAAATAAAAAAGAAAAGTCAATACTAAAATTATACTCAGGTGCGGTGTTAGTGGAGAAGTGGAAGGGGAAATTGTTAATTTTTCCCCTCTCCCAGGACCGCAACTGGTTAGTATTAGAAAAAAATCTGCTGTGACTGGTCGCACAGTACACAACTCTCTCCTTACCTTCGGTAATCGAAAGTTGTGTTCTGTGCTTGTCACACCAGATTGTTTAATCAATAATAATATTTGGAGAGATCAAATCAAAGTTTATCAAATTCACTGCTCCAATTAACTACAATAAAATCGACCCTGACCCCATCCAATAGGAATATATACATTTTATTTTATCTAATGATAAAGTAAAGAATTACGCGAATGTTAAATTCTTTTGAAAATAATTTGATTCCATTTTTTTATTCGTTTATAAAATCAATTTAATTATTATTATTAGTTTTTCTTCTAATTAAGTAACATAGATATAAACAAATGATTTTTAACTTTGCCCATCAACCGTATGTTGGACAGGTAAAGTTAATGTAATCATAAAAAAAATCGAGGAATTTTTCTGAAGCTGCCAAAATGCGTTTTGAGGTCCCCTGAATCCATTTAAGTAGTTTTTGGAATGATGTCTGTGTGTGTGTGTGTGTGTGTGTGTGTGTGTATGTCTGTGGTAATTTTTTTCGTCAACGAAATCTAAAAAACTATTCACCCAATTGTTTTGAAATTTTGCACACATAAACTAGAGGTAAAGCTTAAGAACTGAAAAGCTTTTGGTAAACATCGGACCATTAGGGGGGGCTCTAGGGGGGGGACAAATATTTTTTTCTTGAATAGTGAGTGGGTGGGCAAAGTTGTGCGCTCGGCTTAGTCCGACCCTTTATTTTTTTTAATATATACTGAAAATAAAGAGCGGTTACACACGTAACTGCAAACTTGACAAGCATGCATATACAATCTTTTTGTGCCAGCATGCACAAAATTCCCTTCGGCACAATAATGATTGTGCAAGAAACAGCTTCTGCCGAAAATTAACCTAAAAATGTCAAACTCAGAAGGTTATTTAATCATTTAATCAAAGATAGCAAGAAATACTCGCTTGCTTTAAACAGAGAAACAATAAATATTAAGGGGGGTTCAGGAGCGACGTCTAAACGTACTTTAAAAAAGACTAGACTCTAGGAATTTTTGAATGCGGTTTTTTTTTAAATGAATTAAATTCATAAGAGATTATTGGGACATCGAGCTATAATTTGTTTAATGACTTATTAAAAAATTATCGTAATTAATTTTTATGTTATCAAGAAAATACAAAAAAACAATCTGTCCCAATAATCTTTAATTTTTTTTAAATTTAAAAATGAATTTATTGTTATTATTAATCACATATTAATTAAGAAATTTTTAAAATAAGCTTAGATGATTTATTTAAAATTCATCTGTCAAATTAGTTCAGCATTCTTGCAATAGATGGCAGGCTAGTCTAACAGACGATATAGTATTAGCCTATATTTACCATGGGGAACATAAACATTTGCACCCTAACAGGTTTGCAAGACGCCTACTAGTTAGGCAGCCCAATCGACTCACCACTACATATGCAGTGTCTGTGTGAATTTACCTGAGCTAGGGTTCTGAGGGTATTTTATGAAGAAGCCATAAACCATCCCTTTGGAAAATAGATACATTTTAAATAAAAATTTGCGAATTCCTCTCTCTATCTCGCAATGCAAGTAGCCAGATCGGTGAAATTTAGTAAATAATTCTTACCCTAAAATTGTATATCTGTTTCAAATTTTGGAGTAATTACAATACTTCAACCGGAAGTAGTTAGTACTTTACCTAAGATTATAAAAATTACCTTTTAAAAAATATTTTAATCTGGTTATTAATTTTGAAAGTGGCCTAATTCCATTCTTGGTAAGAAGGGTTTGAAAGTTTTATAAACATTTAAATAGCCGGGCAACAAATTAATAGGCCAGAATGGATAGTAAAGAATTGAAATATATTTTCGCCACTTTGCTACTCAAAAGAGAAGTGCATTTCTTTCTCACTTTCTTTACTAAAAATATTACATTTTTAAAATACTTCTATAATCTTAGGTAAAGTAGGCCTACTTCCGGTTGAAGTATTTACTACAAAATTTGAAACAGATCTCCAATTTTAGGGCAAGAATCATTTATTAAATTTCATCGATCTGGCTTCTTGCATTGCGAGATAGAAAGAAGGAATTCGCAAATTTTTACTTTCTCTTATTTTATTTAAATTTTATCTATTGTCTGAACATGCCACATTCTATGCTGTAAGACCTCTCGTTACAAAAAATCCGAAATAACAGTTTTTTTTTTAAGAATATAAATAAGAATATTTTAACGCCCCGAGATATTATTACCTGGTATAAAGGTCTATAGATATCGGAAAAATTTTACTAAAAATTGGGACACAAGTTTCGTTCAAATTGTGAAATAAGTTAATTTTTTCCAAATAAGAAGATAAGATTAATTAAAATGTTGAAATTCTATTAATTTGAGATCAAATTCATTTGATATGAAAAGGCTACGCTAATCGCTATATAGATTGTTCAAAAGGGTTGGTTTATGGTCTATCATAAAAGACCCTCAGAACCCTAGCTCAGGTAAATTCACACAGACACTGCATATGTAGTGGTGAGTCGATTGGGCTGCCTAACTAGTAGGCGTCTTGCAAACCTGTTAGGGTGCAAATGTTTATGTTCCCCATGGTATATATTTTTATGTTTTTATAAAAGATACATAATATATAATAACATTTATAAAGTATTTATTGTTAAAAGATCAATGAAAATCAACCAGATGCATTAAATATTATTAGCTACCATTCTGACATCTCTTGGCAAAATTTTTGAATTACTTGATATTTGGACATACTTTTTATGACACACAACGCCATCTTAGCGGGAAAAACATGCGTAACACCTTCGCTCCCGTTCTCCTTTAATCAGTAACGTATATCGTCAAAGTCTTATATGGCCTGAGTTGCCGAAAAGACTGTGTGAATGAGAAAAAAGGGTGTTTTTGAGCCATTTACATAGCACACAACTAAATATTATTTAAATATAAGTGTGAAGAGTTCACCCAAAATAATAGTTTGAAATTTTTTTATTAGCGTAATGAATGAATAATAATTTACAAGGTCGTTATTGCTAACGAGGAAAAAAAAAAATTAAGACGCACCTTTTGTATTTATTTATTTTTAATATATGAGGAAACAGAAGCCAAGATATGAATATAATAATAATAAATGTCAATTTTTTATAGATAAATTAATTTCCATATAAACAAATAAATAAATGAGAATCTGATTAATACAAAAATGCAGTTCATGAGACAATAGAGAAATATTTATTTTGTCTTCTCGATATATCGCCTGCTGAGAATGCTGAGTGGCGAAAGTTCGAAATTCAACAATTCGAGAACAGGCGTTTGAAAGTTTTATAAACATACAGATTTAAAGGGATACAGGAAGTAGATGTTACGTATGTTTTTCCCGATAAGAGAGCGCTGCGTGTCTTAAAAAGTATGTCCAAAAAATCAAGTAATTCGAAAATTTGCCAAGAGATGTCAGAATGGTAGCTAATAATATTTAATGCATTTGATGGATTTTCATTGATCTTTTAACAATAAATACTTTATAAATGTTATTATATATTATGTATCTTTTATAAAAAGCATAAAAATATATAAATATAAGCTAATACTATATCGTCTGTTAGACTAGCCTGCCATCTATTGCAAGAATGCTGAACCAATTTGACAGTTAATTTTTAAATAAATCATCTAAGCTTATTTTAAAATTTTCTTAATTAATATGTGATTAATAATAACAATAAATTCATTTTTAAATTTAAAAGAAAATTAAAGATTATTGGGACAGATGGTTTGATGTATTAGCTTGATAACAAAAAAATTAATTACGATAATTTTTTAATAAGTCATTAAAAAAAATTATAACTTTCTGTTACAATAATCCCTTATGAGTATAATTCGTTTAAAAAAAAAAACCTCATTGAAAAATTCCTTATAATAGTCAAGTTTTTTTTTTAAGTACAGTAAGTTTAGACTCCGCTCCTACACCCTCTTAAATAGCCGGGCAACAATAGTCCAGAATCAATAGCAAAGAATGGAAATATATTTTTGCCACTTTGCCACCATGGCGTAACTAGGTGCCTGAGGGGGGCAACCAAGAAAGCTTCCTGCCCCAAGTAAAAATGTGAAAATATGGGGGCTTTCCAGCCACTGGGTTGACATTTTATAATTAAGTTAGATATCCTCCTGAGACGCAAAAAGAAGCTTTATTTTTATATAAAAATATTAAAACTATTTTTATGATCTATCAGATTTTGCTTATTTCAACGATCATTTTAATCTCACCGTTTGGGATCTCGAAATTTATTATTTTTTTTTTTATCCAAGTTTTAAGAGTTGCGTTGACTCGTACCTTTACGTGGAAACGAATGCGAGAGATGTACCCCTTGGTGGATGTCTGCCCCAAACAATTAGCCGAATATCTTCAAAAGCGAGCAGCTGCAGATGTTGAGGTGATTCGTGAATCCACTGCAAGATAAAAAAAGAAAATAATAATTATATAACATTTGAGAGTTTATATTTATTTATTTTAAATGCATGGAAATAAAACTATTAAATTAAAATTAATATAATCTTTTCATAATAGATAAATGTGATTTTAACCTTTTAAATTAAATTATTAACCTATTACATCATTATAAATAATAAGAGTATCAAATGAATAAAAATTATATATGTTTAATTTAAAATTATTATATTTTAAAAACTATTGTTTATTTCAATGGACTATTGTTTCGTCACAGAGATAATAAAAAAATTCTTGAGAATATAAACAAGACTCTTGTTTCATGATTCAAGGGGTCAAAGAGATACAAAGAGATTAATTAGATAAAAATGAATTTGTGGCCTACTGTGTGCTGCGCTCTAGCGGCAGAAGGCCGAAACGCTAAGAAAGTTAAATGTCTGGACTCGGTTCGAACCCCGGATGCAATAAAAAATGACATCGACTATGAAGCCCTTGCTCTTCCCTGGTCAAAACTATATTGCATTCATAACAGATTTATTTAAATCGTTATATTGACATATAATCTTTTTCAAATCAATTCCTATTTGATCATCAAAACTCTAATAAATTTTTACTTTCTCTTACCTATGTATATATGTAATATATATATATAGAGAAAGTATTGGATTCATGTCAAAAATTCGATGTCGAGATTTTGATGGATCTTCACGTTTTGAGGTCCCCTGAATCCAAAAAAGTGGTTTTCGCGACATGGTCTGTCTGTCTGTCTGTGTGTGTGTGTGTGTCTGTGTGTGTTCAATTTTAAGCATGAAGGAATTGAGCTACGAGGTTGAAATTCTATATTTAACTTAAACACCCACCGGGACTGGAAAAATAAGCTTTTAATCAAAATCGGCCAAAGAGTACTAGTACTTTACTGATGTACTTTTTCAGTTTTTTTCGATTTTCTCAAAATTTGCTCCAACGATTTTTTTTAAAATTCAAAAATCAATTATTTTTTAGATGTTCTTTAAAATGTATATTCTCATTTTGCGATTGAAATCTTCTGAAGACCACTTTACTCTTGTGTTTCATAGGAAAGATAGGAAAAATGGTTGCCATGGTAACAAAATATAAATATTTTCCCATACTTATAAATTTTACATCTGAATTCAAATGTTCCGTACTGTCGGGAACTAAATATATGTCGACACAAAAAATCTGGTGTGACAAGCACAGAACACAACTTTCGATTACCGAAGGTAAGAGAAAGTTGTGTGCTGTGCGCCAGTCACACCAGATTTTTTTATAACTAAACTTTTGAAATACGAGTTGAAATAGAGATTTAATATTGTTCAAACTACAGTAGGTAAGTAATCTATGAAAATGAAAAATCAAGTCAGAAAAGCCAAGCCATGATTTAGTTGATCTTTTGATTGAATTAACACTTTTATTTGCTTAAAGATTGCAACTACATATTTTGCTGCTGGTTTTGAAACAACCACAATAACATTTGCTTTGGATGAATTAGTAAGAGCTCCAAAAATTCAAGATAAAGTCATAATAGTCAAATAAATATAAAGCATAATGATTCTCTCTGTGATATGACATGTCTGGTTCAGGCAGATATAATTTTCATAAAATTAAATTCTCTTTGACATAATATTTATTATGGGTAAGATTAAAAAAGAGAATAATTTGCCAAAAAGTCTAAACCTGGCAACCCCCATCTTTATCATTTATTTATATATCTTTACAGATACTAATTATTAAAGACAGGATTTTAAGCAAAATGCTTATTGCTGAATTTTATAAGCAACCATTAGATATTTAGTTTCTACACGAATTACGCAAAACTAAGTGTATTGGGATTCCTTTTCTTGCCTTTTTCCTCCATTTTGCTTATTTTAACTAATTTTGCTACCAGATGGCTTAAATAAAAATCTGGTGTGACATGCACAGAACACAACTTTCGATTACCGAAGGTAAGAGAAAGTTGTGTGATGTGCGCCAGTCAATTGTACCCTACTGTCGGAAACTAAATACATGTCGACACAAAAAATCTGGTGTGACAAGCACCGAACACAAGTTTCGATTACCGAAGGTAAGAGAAAGTTGAGTGCTGTGCAACAATCACACCGTATCTTTTAGATACTATCCATATCAAGACAAAATTGACCTTGACCGGTTTACGGAAGATGCCGAGAAACTATGGCCTGCATTTACTCATTTGGAGAAAGTCCTTGCAACTGCATTGGTCTCCTAATCGGATTTAGCACTTTATTTATTTATTTATTATTTTTGTTTTTTTTTTAAACACTCACACTTTTTTACTTTCTCGTATAGAGAAAGTATTGTAATCGTAAAAAAAATTCGACTTTGAGATTTTGATGTTTCTCCACGTTTTAGACCTCCCTGAGTCCAGAAAAACCATTTTGGGCATTATGTCTGGTGTGTGTGTGAACACGATTGCTTAAAAACCAAAGTAGCTAGATGGATGAAATTTGGTATATGCTCCTTACACTAAAATTGTATGAATTTGTTTATACGAATTTACATTTTTTTTAATGACACCCGTATGATTTTGTTTTTGATTTTTCTTTCCAAAATTAACGAAAGATGTCCTTTTCTTCTGTGATTATTTCAAAAACTCGGGAAAATATCAAAGAATAAAAACTTTTTAAAATTGAGTATTTTATCATAATATAACAAAGAAATTGAAAATTTCGAAATTTCTGAAAAAACTTATTAGGTAAAGTACTACTTCCAAGTGACGTATTTACTCCAAAAGTTGATAGAAATCTACAATTTTAGTGTAAGGAGCATATACCAAAATTCATCGATCTAGCTGCTTTGGTTTTTAAGCAATCGTGTTCACACACACACGGACATACAGACGTAATTCCAAAAGAATATACGAGGAAGTCTCGGGGAAGTCATTCCCCATATTTTTGTCATATTATGATAAATTACTACTTGCAAGTGACGTATTTACTCCAAAAGTTGATAGATATCTACAATTTTAGTGTAAGGAACATATACCAAAATTCATCGATCTAGCTGCTTTGGTTTTTAAGCAATCGTGTTCACACACACACGGACATACAGACGTAATTCCAAAAGAATATACGAGAAAGTCTCGGGGAAGTCATTCCCCTTATTTTTGTCATATTATGATAAATTACTACTTCCAAGTGACGTATTTACTCCAAAAGTTGATAGAAATCTACAATTTTAGTGTAAAGAGTATATACCAAATTTCATCGATCTGGCTGCTCTGGTTTTTAAGCAATCGTGTTGTGTCTTTTCCATCTAATTTTCTCCTCCTTCCTCCCCTGCTCCTTTGTCAATGATTGCATGGTGCATTCATAGTTTTGACTATTCAAATTATCTCATTTTTATAGAATTGGAGATAATTTTAATGAATATTCATTAATTATTATTTATCATTTTGTTTGGTAGTTGCAGTAATAATTATTTATTTATTATATTATAATAAATAAAGGAACATTCGTATATTATGTAATAACATTTTTAATTGATGCTATACCACTAACCGATATTATTTAATTCGAAGCAGAATGTAATCACAAACTTCAACTAGGCCTTGCTTAATATAAATTCGTTAAATGTAAAAATCAAATTATTTAGAGCAGTGGTTTCCAACCTTTTTTTGATGTGCGGCCCACTTTTTCCGTAAAAAAAAAACGCTGAGGCCCAGTATATGTATATAACCTACGTATATATACTGTATATAATTTTTATCATTTCTTAGACATCCGCGGCCCAGTTCCAATCATCCCGCGGCCCACGGGCTGGGAACCACTGATTTAGAGGGTAACATGAAAGTAGAGGATTGATAATGAAGACAATTTTACAAAGAAACATTAAAAATATAGAGAGTTGAAATGAATTTCAAACTTAAAAATATGGTGTGATTGGTTGCACCAGATTTTTGTGTTCACAGATACACTGCTCGTTAAAAAAAATTAAAAAAAAAAAACAATACTAGGTTTCTTCTACCTTAATGATCACTAATTAAGAAACATTTATCTGGTAGAAGAACCCGTCAACACCACCCCTTTTTTTGTCTTCGGGCCGAAAGACGGTCACCACTCGACACAGAATTGCCGAGAAACGTCCTTCACTTGCGGTTCGGACGAAGGTTGGCCCGCTGCGACCGAAACGACATCACATTCCACCAGAGGACATCACCAGCTATCATTATTTATTCCTCATTTTATTGTTTTTTAAGGTGCGCGTCTCTGGGTGCTAATTTTGGGACTTTCCAGCGGTCACAATTTTGAAGCTATCGACCTCAAATTGTTTTTTAAATTAAAGCTATTTAAAATATCTACAACTTATAGAAGCCCTTTTTTGATTTTCGCAAAAATAATTTTTTTTTTAAAGATTAATCGCATTAAATAAAAGATATTTTTTAAAAATTCGCTCTATATCTTAAAGATAATTAAATTAGTAATCATTGTGTTCAAAAATAATTAATTTTTTACCCTTAATTAATTAGCTGGAATCTTTCAAATGAAATGGAATAAATCCCTTGTATTCCTATGGGAAAAACTAACGCCATCTCTTGCCGCCTCGAGTAACTCGGTACTGAATCGTCTTCTAACCGTTTTTCGAGACGCGCGCCTTAAATGTTTCTTAAATTATAGTATCATTAAGATTAGAACAGGTTTTTTTAAGAAGATACAGAATGTTACGTTTTTTTTTGTCGAGCAGTGTAGGTTTCGATAGTTGGATGCAGTAGCGTAGCCAGGATTTCTGCTTGGGGGGGGGGCCCAAAAGTTTTATGTCACCCCCCCCTTCTCCAAGAAACTTAAAGTGGAGAAATCCCTTTTTTAGATAATATAATAATTATAAATAAAAAACAAATAAAAAAATTTTTTTTTTCTTGAAATAAAAAATAATTTTAATACAAAATTCGTAAATATTAGAGATTTTTTTTCAATTATTTATAAGTTTTTTGTTAGATTTTAGAATTTATGAGAGTTAATAAAATATTTATTTAAAAAAAAATATCATTAGGGAAAACAATAGGTATTTTTTGTTTTGGAGAAGGCTTTTGGGGGGGGCGGCCCGGGCCCCCCCCGAATACGCCACTGGTTGGATGAATGCGAAGACGTTTCTCTTGTTGGCTGTTGAGATTTACACGAAGTTTCGGCTCTTCATTTTCAAGAGTGTGGAATTAGGAAGTATTAGGGCAGGGGGGGTCGCAGTATTTCTGCTCTCCGAAAACAAATCATCTCCACCGGTATTTCACAATCGCACACTCTCCAAAAGGAGAGCCGAAATGTCTAGTTAATCTCAACAACCAAAGCAACTTTACACGAACCCACCCAATAAAATAAATCTACTGATAAAGCCTGAATTATAAATAATAATCAAAGTCAGAATTTTTATTATCTTAAATAAATATCATTAACGAAAACATAATTTCGTCCATCTCCTGCTAGATAGATTCCCCCCCCTCCCTTCTCTTCACTCAGTCGCCACGTGACCCTTAGAAGAGATATAAAGGAGACTTCGTTCTTTCACAATCTAGTTTTGCACCATGTTCGTTTGGCTTTTTCTCCTGTCTTTGTGTCTCTTGTGGCTCTACTTAAGACGACATGTCAACTATTGGCGGGACTTGGGCGTGCCCCATATCAAGCCAGCCCCTTTAGTGGGAAGCACCTGGCCTATTATCACTCTGCGCATTTCACCTGGTCAACTCATGAAGAAATTATATAATCATCCTGATGCCAAAGACGAGCCTTTCTTTGGATTTCATATCTTTGACAAACCGGCACTTTTGATCCGGGATCCAGAATTAATTAAGCAAATTTTTATTAAGGTAAGGAACAACTATTTGATTATCAAATTAACCCTAAGAATTAATGGTGTGACTGTCACACAGCAGCTCTTACCGAAGGGTAAGAGAAAGTTGTGCACCGTGCTTGTTACACCAGATTTTTCGTATCGCAATATACCTAACATGCAATGAAGAAAAACCATTTGCTCTGAGAGATATGACATGAATTCTTATATTAAGGGCGCTGGGAACCGAAAAAGTGGTTTTCGCGACATGGTCTGTCTACCTGTTTGTCTGTATGTGAACAAAATATCTCAAGAACGGAAAGAGCTAGGAGGTTAAAATTTTATATTTAAGTTAGGCACCCCCCCATGGGACGTGACGCGAAGCTTTTGAACAAAGTCGACCAAAGAGTACTAGTACTTTACTGATGTACTTTATCAGTTTTTTTCGATTTTCTCAAAATTCGCTCTCAGCGATTTTGATTAAAATGCAAAAATCAATTATTTTTTAGATTCTCTTTCAATTGTATATTCTCATTTTGCCATTGAAATCTTCTGAAGACCACTTTACTCTTGAACTTAATAGGAAAGATGGGAGTTGCCATGGTAACAAAATATAAATATTTACCTATGTATATAAATTTTACATCTTGAAAATCGAATGTACCGTAATGTCGGAAACTTAATATATGTCGACACAAAAAATCTGGTTTGGCAAGCACAGAACACAATTTTCGATTACCGAAGGTAAGAGAAAGTTGTTGTGCTGTGCGACCAGTCACACCAGATTTTTATTTATATACTGTATAATTTGTATGTCAGAGCATGTCATTTATAAAATTCTCTTTTTTTATTATATATACGTATATAAAAAAACTTGTTTAATTCTCTTAAAATTATAATTAAATCAATTTTGTTTATTTTTTTTAAGATTTGTAAGATTTTGAGGCGCTTGTTTTTTGTTTTTCAAGGCAGTCAAATTAAGAAACTAAACCTTGAAATTGGTTTTTTTTTTTTTTTTTTGCCACAACAAAAACCAAAATTCTATTATTTTAGTCAAATAAAAAAATGCCTTTATCAAAAAAATAGTCCTAGGGTTAATAGTCTACTAAATCATGGTCAGGCAAATACCAAAATGAAATTTTCAAAATGTCTCCCGGGCCCGGAGGCGTACGCTTTCCTAATGCGAATGTTTTTGGGTGGAGTTTTCCCTGTCCAAGATACTTTTTTTGACAAAAACACTCTAAGGGCCGGTTGCTTCATCCTGGGTGAGTTTGTTAGCCCTGGGCTAAATGGCTTTTTTGTAATGCAGAAACCCTCTTCCGGGAACAAATCATGTTCTGTTTGTGAAGTTTACAACTCCATTAAGGGCCGGTCTTTTCATCTTTGGGTAGCACGTTAACCTATGGGTAGTGTGCAATGCAGAAACCCTGTTCCAGGGAATGAACTCTCTTCAGTATTAAAGGTTTTTTGAAGTTTTCTACTTAATAAAGACATAAAATATAAAAATTATTAAAAATAAAAATTGAAATTAATTCAAATAAATATTATAAGTTAAAATAATTAATTTTAAAAAATTATTTTTTTTACTAAAATTTAAAATTTGAAATGCTTTAGTTGAAGCTCGTCTCGCCAGAGTGCGCCAAAGGGAGTTGGCCAACCCTCGAACATGGTTTCAACTCGGCTATTAGAATATATTCAAATAATCATCTTCAACACCTTGCCAAATATCCTAGAAATATAATCCTGACTGACATAAAATGAATAATAACAAAAAAAGGGATAGATTGAAGAATGCCTCTGTTATTTTTATGCGTGAAGTTACGAAGCTGCTGCCAGCCTTGTGTTCCTAATATCACCCCTTTGCTAAATCGTACCCAGAGCTTTTGGCTCCGACTAATTTAACAGAGAGCTTGGCAAAAAATTCAACATATATACATATACATATACTCCAAGGCTGGGTTATGCAAATAAAAAGCAAATGGCTGCCTCAGTTACCAGTGGACCAACCTCTTGCACTATTGTAAAATACATCACATCTCATCACTTTATTGATAAAATAAGTTGAATCAAAATAAAAATAACAAATATATCTACTTCTTTTTAAATAAAATGATGGGATGTCATATATTTTACTATAAGAATAAAAATGAAGAGGGGTTTCTGCACTACAAAAAAAAGCACTTTAACAGACACTTCGCTAACTACCCAAACATGAAAAGACCGGCCCTAAGGCACTTTATAAAAATTATTAAAAATAAAAATTGATATTATCACCCATAATTTAAATAAATATTATTAATATACATTTAAATATAAGAATTTAATTTTTTTTTGCTAAAATTTGAAAATTTTCAAAAAATAAACAAGATTTATTAGTTTTCACATAACAATTAGTCAATTGTTCCAATCTTCACAACTATTTTGACAAATTGTTAGCTGTGTGGCTCAAATAAAGATAATTTCAAAAGAAATATACCTTTTATTTTCACCTTAACAAGAAGTAATATCAACTGAAAATATTCATATAAATATTTAATATCAATTTGCATTCAATTTGAAAACAAATAGTTTTATTAACAAGACATGTGCAATGCCTTAGATGAAGTTAGGAGAATATTCAACAACTTGCAATATATCCTGGATATACGAGTATAATCCTGATTGACATAAAATGAATAATAACAAAAAAACGGTAGATTCCATATTGCATTTATATTATTTTTTACATTTATATTTGTGAATTTAGGATGCTTGAGTTCATAATACATGTTCGTACGTGTCATCCCAGGGCTAAATCTTAGCCCCACCTTTGGGCCTGCTAACTTTTTTTTTAGCCCGGACCTTGGCTCCAATTCCCCATATATCTATATGAAATTACTAAAAAGTGAGGTTAACTCAGGGCTAAATATGGCGACGAGATCTGATGCAAGCGGGCCCTAGCCTATAACATATTTTAAGTAAAATATAATAACATTTAATCATTTTATTGATAAAATAGAATATAAGGTAAAATAACAAATATATGTACTTCTAGAATACTTCTTTTAGCAATAAAATGATGAAATATCGTATATTTTACTATAAAAATAAAACTGAAGTGGGTTTCTGCACTACAAAAAAGTCGGGGCTAAATAAGCTCACCCAGGATGAAGCAACCGGCCC
>JAKCPI010013334.1:0-15496 GCA_023213315.1 Euborellia annulipes | reverse complement strand
ATGTAAATTTCAAAAAAAAAAAATTTTTATTTATAGAATGATGTTTTTATTAATAAAATTTCAATTTCAACAAATCAATTTATTGCTCAAGGACTCCGAAAGTGCCAGAAAGCTAGAAAAAGTCACCTAATTTTGGATTGGCCCCCGGGTGTGGCGTAGTAGGTAGAGTGCCTACCTCCTATACCAAACGCCGCGCAACGTTTTTGAAGAGTCAAGAACGGAAGGACGTAACCAGGGAGGAGTATCTGCTCGCAAAATAAAAAATAAAATTTAAAAAAAAATATAAATTATAATTTATTAAAAAAAATATCTGAAATTTTTAATGAAAAACATTAAAAAAAAAAAATTAAGGTATAGATAGATGGTTGGTGTCTTCGGTGGGGATTGGCGTTTCGGTCGCAAGTGGCCGACCTTCGTCCGAACTGCAGTGAAGACGGACGTTTCGGTCCTCTGCCTTAAATGGTGACCGTCTCTCGGCCCGAAGACAAAATAGGTGGTGGCGGCGGCTGCACGTCGAGTGGTGTCGAGGGCGGCTCCATAGCCATCGAATGAGTGTGTTGGCGGCCTCACAGCCCGCCGTTGAGATATGTTGGCGGCTGAATAATGAGCCATCGAGTGAAGATGATAGTGGCTTCACAGCCCGCCAATGACCCAGGCAGTCCGATGATTTTATTTAAGCCATTTGGATACCAGATGGCCTAAATAGAGATGCCTCAACCCTCAATAAACATATTCCTTACAACGGTTATCGTCAAAGTCTTAAATGGCCTAGGTTGCCGAAAAGACAGTATGAATGTGTGTGTGAATGTGAGTGTGAATGAGAAAAAAGTGTGAATGTTTAAAAAAAAAAAAAAAAAAAAAAAAAAATTTTGGATTGAATTGACGTCCATGAATTCCTAAGTATGAAAATAAGAGCCTTCGGGTTGCAAAGGACGAGGAGAAGGAGAAAAAAAATATCCTTATACGTCATCCATCCTAATCTCTTCCCTTTTAAGAAACCTTTTCTCTCCTTGGTGAACATCTCCAAAATTTAAGAGCGTTATTTGAGGAGAGAGATAAAATTATATTCTAAAAAAAATTCCTTCATTAATACTGTATATCTCTATATTATAATTAAATAAAAATACTTTCGTTTTAAGTCACGTTACCTCAAAAAAAAAAAAAAAAAAAACTCCGCCGGAAACGTTATAATTTTTGCAAATTAGCAAAATATATAAACTAATTACACTATTCGGCAAAATGAAATTTTTTCGAGCCCCGAGATAATTCCTTCAGATTCAATCCTGAATCCGTTTAGCCCCACCATGTACCGTTTTCGGGTCCAAGAGCTGGCGACAAAAATGGACAAGAGTTTTCTGAATTCGGGTTTTCTTTTTTAATATTTTCAGAATAGGTTGCATTTTAGTGATGGAAAGAAACTCTAGAGTCAGCACCCGGGGCGTTTAACGGGAATAAGCCGGTAAATTTGCGGACGATGGTTTTTCTCAGATATCTCGAAAACTATGCGCTTTTCTGCAAAACTTCATCTATACAAGAATAATCGAAATTAAATTACAAATAAAAATGGTCTTGTACATAATCACGCTAAAGAGAACGGTTCGGGAGATATAGAGGGGGTAAAATTTGTAATTCTAACAATGGTTGTCATGGTGACAAGATTTAAATATTTCTCTATATCAGTGTCTCCATTCACATTAATTACAAATTTTACCCCTCTCTATCTCCCGAACCGTTCACTTTAGCGTGATTATGTACTAGACCATTTTTGTTTGTAATTTAATTTCGATTATTTTTGTATAGATGGATTTTTGCGGAAAACCGTATAGTTTTGGAGATATTTGCGAAAAACCATCTTCCCGCAACTCTACCGGCTTATTCCCGTTAAAGGCCCCGGCACTGCAAGTGCTGACTCTAGAACAGGGGCGTATATAGAAATTTTTTCGGGGGGGGGGGGGGGGGGCCGAACTCAAAAATTTTTTTAAGAAAAATTTTTTTTTAAGAAACTAAATTTTTTTTCACACGAAATTTTTTGCGGAACATTTTTTTCTTTTGCGGAATCAAAGTTTTCCACCCTGCAGGAATATTTGTTGCGCTGATGTCTGTATATCCCTATATATGTGTTTGGGAAATGTCGGGGGGGGGAGGCCCGGGCCCCCTCGGCCCCCCTTATATACGCCCCTGCTCTAGAATATCTTTCCATCACTAAAATGCAACCTATTCTGAAAATATTAGCGTTCAGAAAACTCTTGCCCATTTTTTAGGGCTGGACGGTAAACCGGTTTACCGGTAAAAACCGGTAAAAATTTTTTACCGAAAACGCGGTAACGAACCCCTAATTCGATAAAAACCGGTTTTTTTTCGAAAGTCGGTAAAAACCTATTTTTTCGGGCGGTAAAAAACTTTGGTTCGGCGAGAAAAAAATGTTCCGCGGCGGCAAACCAAATTGTGGTTCCGCGGGAAAAAAAAAATGTTTGGGCAAAAAATTGGCTCTCTAAAAAAAAGGTAAAATATTTTTTTCGGCCTGGGAAAAATTTTGGTTCCGCAAAAAAAAAAATGTTCCGCGGCGGCAAACTTTGGTTCCGCGGGCGGTAAAAAATTTTTACCGACTTTCGAGAAAAACCGGTTTTTTTTTCATTATCGAGGTCGGTAATGAAAATCCATTACCGTCCAGCCCTACCATTTTTGTTGCCAGCTAGGAGACTACAAATCTATTATTTTATATTTGCTCTGTAAATACATATATTAATAATTCTGATTGCTTATAATTTATTAATTTTTTTTATTTATTCACATTTATGTCTAATGTATTTAGCATTTTCTTTTATTATATAAGAGCTAACATCTAGGAGAAATAGTGCCAATCATTGCCATCACTTCGAATTTTTGTTAAAAAAACACTCAGCTTAAATTATATTTTCTTTCTAATTAAGTAAAATTAAAATAAAAAAGAAGTCAATACTAAAATTATACTCAGGCGCGGTGTTAGTGGAGAAGTGGAAGGGGAAATTGTTAATTTTTCCCCTCTCCCAGGACCGCAACTGGTTAGTATTAGAAAAAAAATCTGGTGTGACTGGTCGCACAGTACACAACTTTCTCTTACCTTCGGTAATCGAAAGTTGTGTTCTGTGCTTGTCACACCAGATTGTTTAATCAATAATAATATTTGGAGAGATCAAATCAAAGTTTATCAAATTCACTGCTCCAATTAACTACAATAAAATCGACCCTGACCCCATCCAATAGGAATATATACATTTTATTTTATCTAATGATAAAGTAAAGAATTACGCGAATGTTAAATTCTTTGAAAATAATTTGATTCCATTTTTTTATTCGTTTATAAAATCAATTTAATTATTATTATTAGTTTTTCTTCTAATTAAGTAACATAGATATAAACAAATGATTTTTAACTTTGCCCATCAACCGTAGGTTGGCAGGGAAAGTTAATGTAATCGTAAAAAAAATCGAGGAATTTTTCTGAAGCTGGCAAAATGCGTTTTGAGGTCCCCTGAATCCATTTAAGAAGTTTTTGGAATGATGTCTGTGTCTGTGTGTATGTCTGTGGTAATTTTTTCGTCAACGAAATCTCAAAAACTATTCACCCAATTGTTTTGAAATTTTGCACACATAAACTAGAGGTAAAGCTTAAGAACTGAAAAGCTTTTGGTAAACATCGGACCATTAGGGGGGGGCTCTAGGGGGGGGGGACAAAAATTTTTTCTTACATAACCTATATTTTTTATATTTTCAGAAACTAGACTTCCTCCCGAGTAAAATGATATATAATATGTAAAACATCGGACCATCAGGGGGGCTCTAGGGGGGGGACAAATATTTTTTTCTTGAATAGTGGGTGGGCAATGTTGTGCGCTCAGCTTAGTCCGACCCTTTATTTTGTTTAATATATACTGAAAATAAAGAGCGGTTACACACGTAACTGCAAACTTGTCAAGCATGCATATACTATCTTTTTGTACCAGCATGCACAAATTCCCTTCGGCACAAGCATGATTGTGCAAGAAACAGCTTCTGCCGAAAATTAACCTAAAAATGTCAAACTCAGAAGGTTATTTAATCATTTAATCAAAGATAGCAAGAAATACTCGCTTGCTTTAAACAGAGAAACAATAAATATTAAGGGCGTTCAGGAGCGACGTCTAAACGTACTTTAAAAAAAAAAACTAGATTCTTATAAGAAATTTTTCAATGCGTTTTTTTTTAAATGAATTAAATTCATAAGAGATTATTTGGACATCGAGCTATAATTCTTTTAATGACTTATTAAAAAATTAACGTAATTAATTTTTTTGTTATCAAGCAAATACAAAAAAACAATCTGTCCCAATAATCTTTAATTTTTTTATTTTTTTTTATTTATTGTTATTATTAATCACATATTAATTAAGAAAATTTTAAAATAAGCTTAGATGATTTATTTAAAAATTAATTGTCAAATTAGTTCAGCATTCTTGTAATAGATGGCAGGCTAGTCTAACAGCCGATCCCCTAATAGCCTATATTTATATATTTTTATGCTTTTATAAAAGATACATAATATATAATAGAATGTATTGTTAAAAGATCAATGAAAATCAACCAAATGCATTAAATATTATTAGCTACCATTCTGACATCTCTTGGCAAATTTTTGAATTAGTTGATTTTTTTGGGCATACTTTTTATGACACACTACGCCCTCTTATCGGGAAAAACATGCGTAACACCTTAGCTCCCGTTCTCCCTTAATCAGTAACGTATATCGTCAAAGTCTTATATGGCCTGAGTTGCCGAAAAGACTGTGTGAATGTGTGTGTGAGTGTGAATGAGAAAAAAGGGTGTTTTTGAGCCATTTACATAGCACACAACTAAATATTATTTAAATATAAGTGTGAAGTGTTCACCCAAAATAATAGTTTGAAATTTTTTATTAGCGTAATGAATGAATAATAATTTACAAGGTCGTTATTGCTAACGAGGAAAAAAAAAAAAAATTAAGACGCACCTTTTGTATTTATTTATTTTTAATATATGAGGAAACAGAAGCCAAGATATGAATATAATAATAATAAATGTCATTTTTTTATAGATAAATTAATTTCCATATAAACAAATAAATAAATGAGAATCTGATTAATACAAAAATGCAGTTCATGAGACAATAGAGAAATATTTATTTTGTCTTCTCGATATATCGCCTGCTGAGAATGCTGAGTGGCGAAAGTTCAAAATTCAACAATTCGAGAACTTTGAATGTTTTATAAACATACACATTTAAAGGGGTACAGGAAGTAGATGTTACGTATGTTTTTCCCGATAAGATGGCGTAGTGTGTTATAAAAAGTATGTCCAAAAAATCAAGTAATTCGAAAATTTGCCAAGAGATGTCAGAATGGTAGCTAATAATTAGGGCTGGACGGTAAACCGGTTTACCGGTAAAAACCGGTAAAATTTTTTACCGAAAACGCGGTAACGAACCTCCTAATTCGATAAAAACCGGTTTTTTTCGAAAGTCGGTAAAAACCTATTTTTTCGGGCGGTAAAAAATTTTGGTTCCGCGGGGGAAAAAAATGATCCGCGGCGGCAAACCAAAAAAAAGGTAAAAATATTTTTCCGGCCGGGGGAAAAATTTTGGTTCCGCAGTGAAAAATAAATGTTTCGGCAAAAAATTGGCTCTCTAAAAAAAAGGTAAAATATTTTTCCGGCCGGGAAAAAATTTTGGTTCCGCGGGGAAAAAAATGTTCCGCGGCGGCAAACTTTGGTTCCGCGGGCGGTAAAAAATTTTACCGACTTTCGAGAAAAACCGGTTTTTTTTTTCATTATCGAGGTCGGTAATGAAAATCCATTACCGTCCAGCCCTACTAATAATATTTAATGCATTTGATGGATTTTCATTGATCTTTTAACAATAAATACTTTATAAATGTTATTATATATTATGTATCTTTTATAAAAGCATAAAAATATATAAATATAGGCTATTAGGGGATCGGCTGTTAGACTAGCCTGCCATCTATTACAAGAATGCTGAACTAATTTGACAATTAATTTTTAAATAAATCATCTAAGCTTATTTTAAAATTTTCTTAATTAATATGTGATTAATAATAACAATAAATTCATTTTTAAATTTAAAAGAAAATTAAAGATTATTGGGACAGATGGTTTGATGTATTAGCTTGTTAACAAAAAAATTAATTACGATAATTTTTTAATAAGTCATTAAAAAAAATTATAACTTTCTGTTACAATAATCCCTTATGAGTATAATTCGTTTAAAAAAAAAACCTCATTGAAAAATTCCTTATAATAGTCAAGTTTTTTTTTTTTTTATAAGTACAGTAAGTTTAGACTCCGCTCCTACACCCTCTTAAATAGCCGGGCAACAATAGGCCAGAATCAATTGCAAAGAATGGAAATATATTTTTGCCACTTTGCCACCATGGCGTAACTAGGTGCCTGAGGGGGGGGGGGGAAGAAGAAAGCCTCCTGCCCCAAGTAAAAATGTGAAAATATGGGTCTTTCCAGCCACTGAGTTGACATTTTATAATTAAGTTAGATACCCTCTTGAGACGCAAAAAGAAGCTTTATTTTATATAAAAATATTAAAACTATTTTTATGATCTATCAGATTTTGCTTATTTCAACGATCATTTTAATCTCACCGTTTGGGATCTCGAAATTTATTTTTTTTTTTTATCCAAGTTTTAAGAGTTGCGTTGACTCGTACCTTTACGTGGAAACGAATGCGAGAGATGTACCCCTTGGTGGATGTCTGCCCCAAACAATTAGCCGAATATCTTCAAAAGCGAGCGAGCAGCAAATGTTGAGGTGATTCGTGAATCCACTGCAAGATAAAAAAGAAAATAATAATTATATAACATTTGAGAGTTTATATATATTTATTTTAAATGCATGGAAATAAAACTATTAAATTAAAATTAATATAATCTTTTCATAATAGATAAATGTGATTTTAACCTTTTAAATTAAATTATTAACCTATTACATCATTATAAATAATAAGAGTATCAAATGAATAAAAATTATATATGTTTAATTTAAAATTATTATATTTTAAAAACTATTGTTTATTTCAATGGACTATTGTTTCGTCACAGAGATAATAAAAAAATTCTTGAGAATATAAACAAGACTCTTGTTTCATGATTCAAGGGGTCAAAGAGATACAAAGAGATTAATTAGATAAAAAAGTAAAATGAATTTGTGGCCTACTGTGTGCTGCGCTCTAGCGGCAGAAGGCCGAAACGCTAATAAAGTTAAATGTCTGGACTCGGTTCGAACTCCGGATGCAATAAAAAATGAAGCCCTTGCTCTTCCCTGGTCAAAACTATATTGCATTCATAACAGATTTATTTAAATCGTTATATTGACATATAATCTTTTTCAAATCAATTCCTATTTGATCATCAAAACTCTAATAAATTTTTTTATAACTAAACTTTTGAAATACGAGTTGAAATAGAGATTTAATATTGTTCAAACTACAGTAGGTAAGTAATCTATGAAAATGAAAAATCAAGTCAGAAAAGCCAAGCCATGATTTAGTTGATCTTTTGATTGAATTAACACTTTTATTTGCTTAAAGATTGCAACTACATATTTTTGCTGCTGGTTTTGAAACAACCACAATAACGTTTGCTTTGAATGAATTAGTAAGAGCTCCAAAAATTCAAGATAAAGTCATAATAGTCAAATAAATATAAAGCATAATGATTCTCTCTGTGATATGACATGTCTGGTTCAGGCAGATATAATTTTCATAAAATTAAATTCTCTTTGACATAATATTTATTATGGGTAAGATAAAAATCTGGTGTGACTGGCGCACAGCACACAACTTTCTCTTACCTTCGGTAATCGAAAGGTGTGTTCTGTGCTTGTCACACCAGATTTTTTGTGTCGACATATATTTAGTTCCCGACAGTAAGGAACATATGAATTCAGATGTAAAATTTATAAGTATAGGAAAATATTTAATTTTGTTACCATGGCAACCATTTCTCCTATCTTTTCTATGAAATACAAGAGTAAAGTGTGCTTCAAACAATTTTGAGGGCAAAACGAGAATATACATTTGAAAGAGCATCTAAAAAATAATTGATTTTTGAATTTTAATCAAAATCGTTTGAGCGAATTTTGAGAAAATCGAAAAAAACTGAAAAAGTACATCAGTAAAGTACTAGTACTCTTTGGCCGATTTTGATTAAAAGCTTATTTTTCCGGTCCCGGGGGGTGTTTAACTTATATATAAAATTTCAACCTCGAGGCTCAATTTCTTCATGCTTTAAATTGAACACACACACACACACACACACACACACACACACACACACACACACACACACACACACACACACACACACACACACACACACACACACAAAGACCATGTCGCGAAAACCACTTTTTGGATTCAGGGGACCTCAAAACGTGAAGATCCATCAAAATCTCGACATCGAATTTTTGACATGAATCCAATACTTTCTCTCTATATATATATTACATATATACATAGGTAAGAGAAAGTAAAAAGAGAATAATTTGCCAAAAAGTCTAAACCTGGCAACCCCCATCTTTATCATTTATTTATATATCTTTACAGATACTAATTATTAAAGACAGGATTTTAAGCAAAATGCTTATTGCTGAATTTTATAAGCAACCATTAGATATTTAGTTTCTACACGAATTACGCAAAACTAAGTGTATTGGGATTCCTTTTCTTGCCTTTTTCCTCCATTTTGCTTATTTTAACTAATTTTACGTATATATTTAGAAAAATTTTTAAAAATAATTCTAAACCTTATTCAGCAAAAACGTTCATGTAAAGCAAATCCTTCGGCAACTGCGTAAATCCGTCTTTGACGGGATTTGCCCCCTGGACAGAAGAGCCAGAGTTGGGGGAAAAGAGCTAGGAGGTTGAAATTTTATATTTAAGTTAGGCACCCCCCCTGGGACGTGACACGAAGCTTTTGAACAAAATCGGCCAAAGAGTACTAGTACTTTACTGATGTACTTTTTTCGATTTTCTCAAAATTCGCTCTTATTTTAATTAAAATTCAAAAAATCAATTAGTTTTTAGATGCTCTTTAAAATGTATATTCTCATTTTGCCATTGAAATCTTCTGAAGACCACTTTACTCTTGTACTTCATAGGAAAGATAGGACAAATGGTTGCCATGGTAACAGAATATAAATATAAATTTTACATCTATCGAATGTACCGTACTGTCGGAAACTAAATAAATGTCGACACAAAAAATCTGGTGAGACAAGCACCGAACACAAGTTTCGATTACCGAAGGTAAGAAAAGTTGAGTGCTGTGCAACAATCATACCGTATCTTTTAGATACTATCCATATCAAGACAAAATTGACCCTGACCGGTTTACGGAAGATGCCGAGAAGCTATGACCTGCATTCACTCATTTGGAGAAAGTCCTTGCAACTGCATTGGTCTCCTAATCGGATTTAGCACTTTATTTATTTATTAATTAGACGCAAAGCCCCGCCTTGCATGGTGCATTCATAGTTTTGACTATTCAAATTATCTCATTTTTATAGAATTGGAGATAACTTTAATCAATATTCATTAATTATTATTTATCATTTTGCATTATAATTATTATTTATTTATTATATTATAATAAATAAAGGAACATTCGGGTATTATGTAATACCATTTTTAATTGAGGCTTTACCACTAACCGATATTATTTAATTCGAAGCCGAATGTAATCACAAACTTCAATTAGGCCTTACGGTACACTAAACTTAAGAATCTGGTGTGATTGGTTGCACCAGATTTTTGTAAATTAAAAAAAAAAAAAAACAATACTTGGTTTCTTCTTAAGAAATCTACCTTAATGATCACTAATTAAGACACATTTAATATGAAATATCTTATACCTTTCTAAGAAAATTTAAAACAAATACCATTTTAATCAATTTAACAATTAAAAAAAAAGAAAAATATCGCAACGATCCCAAGGACTTACGTCAGGGGGAGATCGTTTGTTTTTTTTTTTTAATTAATTTTAATTCGTTATTATTCGAATTACTTGAATTAAATTCTAATTATAAAATTATGTAGAAGAAATTTATAAAAATTATTTAAGGGGGCTCGGGAGCGAAGTGGTTACGCATGTTTTTCCCGATAAGATGGCGTTGTGTGTCTTAAAAAGCATGCCCAAAAAATCAAGTAATTCAAAAATTTGCCAAGAGATGTTAGAATGGTAGCTAATAATATTTAATGCATTTGGTTGATCTTTTTGTACCCTATTGAAAACGTGTCTGAGAATTTTTTCAGATTTTTCGACCCAGCCAAAAAAAAGTTATAGCATTTTCAAAAAACATCGATTTTTTTTTTTAAATAACCGTAAAACTGTCAAAAATTAACTTATCGGCACAATTTTTTTTTTTTGAAATTTTTGTCTTTAAATGTACTTTTCAGAAAAAAAATATGACAAAATTTTACAGATTCATCTTGAACGTTTTTTTTTGACATTTTCGGAAAAAAACAAAAATTTCGGGATGAATGACACTTTTTTTTTAATTTTTTTTTTTTTTTTATAAAAAACTTTTATTTTTTTCTACAAATGCTCTGAAAATTTCAGAGTGGGATTATTTCGCGTTCTATTTTTTTTTTTAAATTGAAAAAAAAAAATTTTTTTTTCTCCGCTTATTTTTCATGACGGTGCTCTTAAATTCTTCCAGGACTGCCGAGGGGGCCTGCCCCCTCCAGAAAGCTCCTTTCCCCGAGAAAAATTGAAGGGGGGCCACGGGATCAGCTATCCTCCGGTGGGCCTGGAAAGCCCCATATTTTCTCAATTTTTCTTGGGGCAAGGAGCTTTCTGAGAAGGGGCAGGCCCCCCGGCACCCCCCTAGTTACGCCCATGTTTCTAAGCTTTTACTTGACGCTTCAAATTCTTCAGTAGTTGAATACAACTCTAATTTCTAATTTTTCAGGATAAATGGAATTTTCTCGATTTTCTTCACCTCTAACTATTATTATTATTATTTTTCTTCAATTTTCTAGAATCTCGGACAGTCCTGGAAGAATTTAAGAACACCGTCATGAAAAAAATCTGGTGTGACTGGCATACAGCACACAACTTTCTCTTACCTTCGGTAATCGAAAGTTGTGTACTGTGCTTGTCACACCAGATTTTTTTGTGTCGACATGTATTTAGTTCCCGGCAGTAGGGAATATTTGAATTCAGATGTAAAATTTATAAGTATGGGAAAATATTTATATTTTGTAACCATGGCAACCATTTCTCCTATCTTCTCTATGAAGTACAAGAGTAAAGTGGTCTTCAAACAATTTTGAGGGCAAAACGAGAATATACATTTGAAAGAGCATCTAAAAAATAATTGATTTTTGAATTTTAATCAAAATCGTTAGAGCGAATTTTGAGAAAATCGAAAAAAACTGAAAAAGTACATCAGTAAAGTACTAGTACTCTTTGGCCGATTTTGATTAAAAGCTTATTTTCACGCTCCCGGGAGGTGTTTAACTTAAATATAAAATTTCAACCTCCTAGCTCAATTCCTTCATGCTTAAAATTGAACACACACAGACACACAGACAGACACACAGACAGACACACAGACAGACAGACCATGTCGCGAAAACCACTTTTTTGGATACAGGGGACCTCAAAACGTAAAGATCCATCAAAATCTCGACATCGAATTTTTGACATGAATCCAATACTTTCTCTCTCTATATATTAACATATATATAGAGGTAAGAGAAAGTAATAAGCGGAGAAAAAAAAAATTTTTTTTCAATTTAAAAAAAAAAATAGAACGCGAAAAAATCCCACTCTGAAATTTTCAGAGCATTTGTAGAAAAAATCAAAGTTTTTTATAAAAAAAAAAAAATTAAAAAAAAGTGTCATTCATCCCGAAATTTTTGTTTTTTTTTTCCGAAAATGTCAAAAAAAACGTTCAAGATGAATCTGTAAAATTTTGTCATATTTTTTTCTGAAAAGTACATTTAAAGACAAAAATTTCAAAAAAAAATTGTCCCGATAAGTTAATTTTTGACAGTTTTACGGTTATTTAAAAAAAAAATCGATGTTTTTTGAAAATGCTATAACTTTTTTTTGGCTGGGTCGAAAAATCTGAAAAAATTCTCAAATACGTTTTCAATAGGGTACAAAAAGATGACAAAGTTTCAGCCAAATCAAAAATGGTCGGGTTCAAAAGTGGTCGAGTTGGCGTGGAATGCCCCATATAAATATAGGCTAATAGGTGATTAGCTGTTAGATTAGCCTGCCATCTATTGCCAGAATGCTGAACTAATTTGACATTTGATTTTTAAATAAATCATCTAAGCTTATTTTAAAAATTTCTTAATTAATATGTGATTAATAATAAAAATAAATTCATTTTTAAATTAAAAAAAAAATTAAAGATTATTGGGACAGATTGTTTTTTTGTATTTGCTTGATAACAAAAACATTAATTACGATAATTTTTTAATAAGTCATTAAAACAATTATAGCTCGATGTCCCATTAATCTCTTATGAATTTAATTCATTTTGCATTGAAAAATTCCTTATAATAGTCTAGTTTTTTTTTTTTAAAGTACGTTTAGACGTCGCTCCTGAACCCCCCTTAAATTGTCATTATTTATTCATCTCTTTGTCTGTCAATACTTGGGATTACAGTCCTCTGCCCTCTATGATTAAATCTATAATAAATTTTGTCAAGTCCTAATGTGCTAGTTGTGTGAAATTTTTATTTATTATAGTTCTTGATCGCAGAGAATAGTTGAGGTAGAGAGGTCATACCATCCTTGTTAAGGTTTTGGCCAGGTTTTCCTTAACAGCTTAAGGCGAATGTCGGGATGGCTAATGCGACGTTTACTTCTGGTCTCGTGGCTTGCGTGAATTTTTTGGATAATTGTTTTTTTTTTTCTTTCGATGGAAATGCATGAACATGTTGATTGTTAATGGGCATGCATTTCTATTTATTTATTTTTCTTTTGTTTTGTTTTGTTGTATTTGTTATTTTAATGTGTTTGTTGGACCTAGCCACCGAGAACTGGTGCCTCTAATCGGATCGTAATAAATTTATTGCCCACGGGGCATGGCGTAGAGGTTAGCGTGCTAACCTCATATACCAAACGTCGCGGGTTCGGACCCCAGGCAGTCCGATGATTTTATTTAAGCCATCTGGATACCAGATGGCTTAAATAAAAAAATGCCTGGACCCTAATATATATAAATTCATAAATAACGGTTATCGTAAATGTCTTATATGGCCTGAGCTGCCGAAAAGACAGTGTGAATGTGTGTGTGAGTCAGAGTGTGAATGAGAAAAAAGTGTGAATGTTTTTTTTTTTTATAATAAATTTATTTATTTTGTAAATGGATTTTTTTTTCTGTAATGATTTAATTTAATTATTAAAGTGATATGGAATTGTGTTAAATTTACATATATATGTTTAAGTTATTTCATATAAATCATTTCTTAAATTAGAGTATCATTAGAACAGGTTTTTTTAAAAAGATACAAAGTGTTACGTGTATATTCTGGAAGGTTTCGATAGTTGGATGTATGCGAAGACGTTTCTCATGTTGGCTGTTGAGATTTACACAAAGTTTCGGCTCTTCATTTTCAAGAGTGTGGAATTAAGAAGTAATAGGGCAGGTGGATCGCGGAATTTCTGCTCTCCGAAAACAAATCATCTCCACCGGTATTTCACAATCGCACACTCTCCAAAAGGAGAGCCGAGTTAATCTCAACAACCAAAGCAACTTTACACGAACCCACCCAATAAAATAAATCTACTGATAAAGCCTGAATTATAAATAATAATCAAAATCAGAATTTTTATTATCTTAAATAAATATCATTAACTAAAACATAATTTCGTCCATCTCCTGCTAGATAGATTCCCCCTCCCTTCTCTTCACTCAGTCGCCACGTGACCCTTAGAAGAGATATAAAGGAGACTTCGTTCTTTCACAATCTAGTTTTGCACCATGTTCGTTTGGCTTTTTCTCCTGTCTTTGTGTCTCTTGTGGCTCTACTTAAGACGACATGTCAACTATTGGCGGGACTTGGGCGTGCCCCATATCAAGCCAGCCCCTTTAGTGGGAAGCACCTGGCCTATTATCACTCTGCGCATTTCACCTGGTCAACTCATGAAGAAATTATATAATCATCCTGATGCCAAAGACGAGCCTTTCTTTGGATTTCATATCTTTGACAAACCGGCACTTTTGATCCGGGATCCAGAATTAATTAAGCAAATTTTTATTAAGGTAAGGAACAACTATTTGATTATCAAATTAACCCTAAGAATTAATGGTGTGACTGTCACACAGCAGCTCTTACCGAAGGGTAAGAGAAAGTTGTGCACCGTGCTTGTTACACCAGATTTTTCGTGTCGCCATATACCTAACATGGAATGAAGAAAAACTATTTGCTCTGAGAGATATGACATGAATTCTTATATTCAAGGCGCCGGGAACCGAAAAAGTAGTTTTCGCGACATGGTCTGTCTACCTGTTTGTCTGTATGTGAACAAAATATCTCAAGAACGGAAAGAGCTAGGAGGTTAAAATTTTATATTTAAGTTAGGCACCCCCATGGGACGTGACGCGAAGCTTTTGAACAAAATCGACCAAAGAGTACTAGTACTTTAGTGATGTACTTTATCAGTTTTTTTCGATTTTCTCAAAATTCGCTCTCAGCGATTTTGATTAAAATGCAAAAATCAATTATTTTTAAGATTCTCTTTCAATTGTATATTCTCATTTTGCCATTGAAATCTTCTGAAGAACACTTTACTCTTGAACTTAATAGGAAAGATGGGAGTTGCCATGGTAACAAAATATAAATATTTACCTATGTATATAAATTTTACATCTTGAAAATCGAATGTATCGTAATGTCGGAAACTTAATATATGTCGACACAAAAAATCTGGTTTGGCAAGCACAGAACACAATTTTCGATTACCGAAGGTAAGAGAAAGTTGTGTGCTGTGCGACCAGTCACACCAGATTTTTATTTATATACTGTTTAATTTGTATGTCAGAGTATGTCATTTATAAAATTCTCTTTTTTATATATACGTATATAAAAAAAAAAACTTGTTTATTCGCTTAAAATTATAATTAAATCAATTTTGTTTATTTTTTTTAAGATTTGCAAGATTTTGAGGCGCTTGTTTTTTGTTTTTCAAGGCAGTCAAATTAAGAAACTAAACCTTGAAATTGTTTTTTTTTTTTTTTTTGCCACAACAAAAACCAAAATTCTATTATTTTAGTCAAATAAAAAAATGCCTTTATCAAAAAAATGGGGTTAATAGTCTAAATCATGGGTAGGCAAATACCAAAATGAAATTTTCAAAATGTCTCCCAGGCCGGAGGCGTACGCTTTCCTAACGCGAATGTTTTGGGTGGAGTTTTTCCCTGTCCAAGATACTTTTTTTGACAAAAACACTCT
>JAKCPI010013333.1:0-105660 GCA_023213315.1 Euborellia annulipes | reverse complement strand
AAAACAAATTAACAATTTTGCATGAATAAAAAATAGATATGCGGGTGGTGTACAAATAACGAAAAAAATATTGAAGCATATACGAAGAAGACTTTTCAAACTTTTAAAAAAGTTTTTTAATCTCTACATTCCCCCCCCCCCGAGTGTTTTTTTACTTTCTCTTACCTCTATACATATGTCAATATTTATGTAGAGAGAAAGTATTGAATTCATGTCAAAAATTCGATGTCGAGATTTTGATGGATATACACGTTTTGAGGTCCCCTGAATCCAAAAAGTGGTTTTCGCGACATGGTCTGTCTGTCCGTTCATTCATGTATGTTTGTCCGTGAACAAAATATCTCAAGAACGAAAAGAATGACACGAAGCTTTTTTGAACAAAATCGGCCAGAGAGTACTAATACTCTACTAATGTACTCTTTTCATTTTTTTTTCGATTTTCTCGAAATTCTCTCTAACGATTAAAATTCAAAAAATCCAATTATTTTTTTAGATGCTCTTTAATCTACATGTATTTATTACTAAAATATTAAATAAAATAAGCCTATAGTAAGAATATATAATTCCTTCCAAATGTTTATAATGTTTACAGATATTAAGACCAATTTGGTTTGCAGAGCTCTTTTTTATGCTGTTAAAGAGATAAATAAAAGAAAAAATATCAAAAAAATTCAACAACCATAGAAAATTAGCCAGTTACTTATTGTGTAGCCTGTATAGTATACTATACAGGCTACAGATGACTAAAGTCACCTGGACGTTTATTGGCGGATATTGGAAATCAAAAACGAGAATTAAAAAATAATTCATAAACAAAAAATAGAAAGATGATATTTATAGGTGATAAGAAAGATAGAAAGAAAGAAATCCCAGATGAGGAAAATTTCACGCACCTAAGAAGGCTGTAGAATTTTTTTTTTTTTTTTTTTTTGATTGATTTCAATAAAGTTGCTTTACAGAGGTGCTATCTATTAAATTTTATTAATTTTTCAATTGATCTCTCCAAATATTTACTCATAAAAAAACCTTTGAAAAATGTTTCAAAGAATAATTTTCAAACATCTCTAATTATCAATTTAGTGTGTATACAGAAAAGATCAAGGTTTAATATTTGAATAAATATACATGTCGTAGTGTATATTTGTGGGTAATAATGATCACGTGACAGCCCCGTCAGGCTGGGCTGACTAATTAATTAAATAGAGTTGTTTGGGCTCAGGGTGTGGCTGCCGTGTGTAAAATAGAAGAGGTCGAATGGCGGGGGTAAAAAAGGAAAAGAACGATTTATGCCTTTTTGGTCGATTAGTTGGAATTACAGAGAGAGAGAGAGAGAGGCCAGACCGACTCTTTGCTTATAAAGGAAGAAAATATATTGGACAACGAGAACAAATTGTATTCTATAATAGACAAGTCTATTTCTATTTACTAACGAATATAAATATTCATTTCAATATATAAATAGAATAGAGGCGGGAATGTTACTTTCGTTGTGAAAAGTTTTTTTTTATTTTTGTTATAAACTTTACTTTGGAACAAGAGAGAAAAAAGTATTTTATTTTTTTTTTTAAAAAAAAAATATATTGTAGGGAAAGCTTGATGTGAAGGATGGAAAAAAAAGAGGAAGCTTTCCAGGCCAAAATTTATAAGAATGAATATCCCGACGTTTCAGACTCAAATTCAAATTCAATCTGAGCTATAGTTAAAAAAATCTGGTGTGGCTGGTCGCACACAACTTTCTCTTGCCTTCGGTAATCGAAAGCTGTGTTCTGTGCTTGTCACACTTTTTGTGTCGACATATATTTAGTTTTAGAATTCAAGATGTAATTTTTTTTTTTTTTTTATTTTTTAAAAAACACTTTTTTTTCCCATTCACACACACATACACACGAAATCTTTTCGGCAACTTAGGCAATATAAGACTTTAAACGATAGTAGTATTTATAATATATATTTATTTGGGGTCCAGGCATTTTTATTTAAGCCATTTGGTATCCAAATGGCTTAAATAAAATCATCGGACTGCCTGGGATCCGAACCCTTTGGTATACAAGGCAGGCGCGCTACCAACTACACCAAGCAAGGGCAAGATGTAAAATTTATAAACATGAGAAAATATTTATCTTTTGTTACCATGACAACCATTTCTCATATCATTCCTATGAAGAGTAAAGAGGTCTTCAAACAATTATGAGAGCAAAATGAGAATATACATTATATAGAGCATCTAAAAAAATAATTGATTTTTGAATTTTAATCATAATTGTTGGAGGCAAATTTTGAGAAAAACGAAAAAAAAAAACCTGAAAAAGTGCATCAGTAAAGTACTAGTACTTTTTGGTCGATTTTGTTCAAAAGCTGTTCAAAAATTTACATCATGAACTCTAATATATTGGCGGAACCTAAATATATGTCGGCACAAAAAATCTGGCGAGACAATCACAGAACAACATGCCAGGGGGTGTTTAACTTAAATATAAAATTTCACTTTCCTAGCTCTTTTCGTTCTTGAGATATTTTATTCACAGACAGACAGACCATGTCGTGATAACCACTTTTTGGATTCAGGGGACCTCAAAACGCGCATGTCCGTCAAAATCTCGACATCGAGTTTTTGACATGAATCCAATACTTTCTCTCTATATATATTAACATATATATAGGTAAGAGAAAGTAAAAACATTATTTCATAACGCTAAAACTAATATCAAATGGTAATGAAAAAAACTTCAATATTTGTCCTTTATAATATGCAAATACCAGGTATATAGAAGAGAGCGTAGCTCGAAACTGAAAACCAAAACGTTTCGCCAAAATTTTTTTGTTATTAAAATTTGTTCCATTTGCTATACATCTAAAGAAAAGCATTGACTAATTTATATAATCCAGCTTATAAGAACAACGACGAAATGGCCAAAGGCCGTAAACCAAGAATTGAAGAGAAAACAACAAGTATAAGTTACAGAGGTATAATTTTCGCCTTTTGCGCTAGAGTTTGCATTCTGGCCCAAGCAAAAATTGAATTATCTACCAATCATTCAATAATAAATAAAACGCTCGAGTCTAAATGCCAATAAAATTAGTATAAAAAAGATTATCAAAATTTTATTATAGTTTATATAATATAAAGCTTATAGACATTTACTTTTATTTCAAGATAACAATATAAGATATAGATAAATGTAAGAAACTTAATCAAGCATAGATCTCATTTCGGATTCAGAAAATGATATTTGATATCATATAATGATATTACACGCTTCGCGAATAAGTGCTGTTGTATAGACGATATTAGCTTTCTTAGGCGGCGGCAGAAAATAACAACCGGAAGAGGGAGGGGGGGAATGTTTAGGGATGCAAAAGGTAACATCCCTCCATCTAATTTTCTTATACATGTAGAGTAGGTAGGTAGGTTTTCGTTTATGCAAAGAGAGGCACAAAAAAAAAAAGAGAAAGTTGATAATAAAATCTCTTATGGGGAGATAATAATTGAAGATTAGACATGGAAATTAAATGCGGATATTTAAATGATTTCAATCATTATTTTAATAAAAGTTTATTGAGGAAATATATTAAAGTTATGTTTTTAAGGAGAATGAGATTTGATTGAGATCTTTCTTTAGTGTGAGTTCAAATATTAAACTGGGAGTAGATAAAATAGAAAAATTTTAAAGGGAAAATTAATAAAAATCTCCTCTCAATGAGAGAGAGAGAGGTTAGAGTTGATGACAAAATGTCAATATTGATAATCTCAAAGAGGTGCGGGTTCGGACTTCACGCAGTCTGATGAATATTTATTAACTTTGCCCATCAACCGTAGGTTGGATAGATAAAGTTAATGTAATCGTAAAAAAAATCAAAATTTTCTGAAGCAGCCAAAATGCGTTTTGAGGTTCCCTGAATCCATTTAGGAAGTTTTTGGCATGATGTCTGTGTGTGTGTATGTCTGTGGTAATTTTTTTCGTCAATGAAATCTCAAAAACTATTCATTCAATTGTTTTGAAATTTTGCACCCATAAACTAGGGGTAGAGGCCAAGAACTGAAAAGCTTTTGGTAAACATCGGATCATTAGGGGGCGCTCTAGAGTGGGGGCAATATTTTTTTCTTACATAACCCATAATTTTTTTTATATATTCAGAAACTAGACTTTCGCCCGAGTAGAATGATATATAATATTTGTATCCTAATTAGTCATAAATTTGTTAAAAAATCATTTAAATTCGAAAATTGTGCATAGCAACAGAGCAAAATCAAAACAAATAAACAAACGCGTTGCGTTTTCTTTGAATAATGGGGGGGGGCAAAGTTGTGCGCTCGGCTTAGTCCGACCCTTTATTTATATCATTTCAATTCCAAATGTAGCGCGCCTACCTCCTATACCAAACGTCGCGGGTTCGGACCCAGGCAGTCCGATGATTTTATTTAAGCCATTTGGATACCAGATGGCTTAAATAGAAATGCCTGAACCCCAAATTGATGTATTAATTACAACGGTTATCGTCAAAGTCTTATATGCCCTAAGTTGCCGAAAAGACTGCATGAATGTGTGTGTGAATGTGAGTGTGAATGAGAAAAAAGTGTGAATTTAAAAAAAAAAAAAAAATTCCAAATGATATAAATATTATGCCTGGACTCCCATAAACAATACATGTTATATAATGAGTATCGTATACGGTAGAATATACTGTACTAACAAGTAAGATGCCGAATGGACTAAAAAAAAATTAATAAAATAAAAAAAATATTTAAAATAAAGTTGGGATGTGCAAAAAGGTCGAGTTCCATTATTATAAAAAAATGCTGTTTATTCCAAGCCTAATGTTTCGAATTATTTATACCTTCTTCACGTTTTAAAAAAGAAGAATATAAAAAGGTGTGTACTGAATGTACCGGTATATGTAGGTAGCTAATTACATCACTGAAATTTTTCAAAAATATAGAGATTATTGACTTTTTTACTTTCTCTTACCCCTATATTATGTTAATATATAGAGAGAAAGTATTGGTTTCATGTCACAAATTCGATGTCGAGATTTTGATGGAAATATACGTGGGGTCCCTTGAGTCCAAAAAAGTGGTTTTCGCGACATGGTCTGTCTGTGTGTGTGTGTGTGGATGTTCAATTTTAAGCATGAAGGAATTGGGCTAGGAGGTTGAAATTTTAGATTTAAGTTAGGCATCCCCCTGGAACGTGACACGAAGCTTTTAAACAAAATCGGAGAAAGAGTACTATTACTTTACTGATGTACTTTTTCAGTTTTTTTTTTTTTTTCGATTTTCTCAAAATTCGCTTCAAAGATTTTGATTAAAATTCAAAAATCAATATTTTTTAGATGCTCTTTAAAATGTGTATTCTCATTTTGCCATTGAAATCTTCTAAAGACCACTTTACTCTTGTACTTCATATGAAAGATAGAAGAAATAGTTACCATGGAAACAAAATATAAAAATTTTCTTATACTTATCAATTTTACATTTTGGGGGGGGGGGCACGGTTTAATGAATTCTAATATACCGGCGGAAACTAAATATATCACGACACGAAAAATCTTTATTAAAATAACTGAGACTCTCTCCGTGGCCGAGAGTTTAGAGATGTTGACAAAAGTCAATATTGATCATCTCAAAGTCAAGGGGTGCGGGTTCGGATCTCAAGCAGTCCGTAAATCATTTGGATACCTAATGTGTTAATAAATATATATGGATACGTTTCACACGCTTGTTCCTCTGGGCCACCTAATCGAAATTCAGCCATGCTTCATAATTACATCGGCTGTGTAGGGCACCCCTCTTGCCAAGCCCCTCCCTCCCTCCCCCTTTAAAATATTAACTAATCCAAGGGGTAAAAATGGTAAAGATTACTGGTGTGACTGGTCGCACAGCAGACAAATTTCGGTAATTGAAAGTTATGTCCAGTGCTTGTAACTCCATATTTTTTTAAAATCAGGGGGTCTCAAAAAGGTGTATTTTCATCTTGAGATGTTAGCATTTTATAAAACAATTGAGTATTAACCACAAAGACTGATAATAATATCCAAAATTTTCTGATATTGGGAGATGATTTATCAATAAATAAAAAATAACCCCGTCTTTAGAGGAGTTCTGCTTTATTTTATCCCCCCCCCCCTTCTTTTTTTAACAACTGTTGTTGATCCCTTTTGGTTGTTATTTTGATAGGCCATTTAAGCAAAATTAAATCAACTTTTTTTTTTTTAATGGACAAGAAAGAAACAACATTTCTTCTTTATCGACTTTCTGTTTGTTATCTAGTAGTATTTCTTTTATATGCCTCTTTTTCTTTTTTTTTTTCTTTTATGTTGGACATCTTTAACCACCAAAACGTTAAACGATCAAAATCACAGCCGCCACTTTAAATAAAAAAAAAAGTTTTGAAAGGTTGGTTTGATTGATTAATTCGTTATTTAATGACATCAAATGTCGATGTTAAAAGCATAAATTAGATTTCATTTCTTCTTCGTTTGTTTAACGAGAAAAACTACAAACGTTTGACTGAGCATTTACCACTCTCTAGCTTTTAACTTCTTTAAAGGCCGGTTGCTTCACAACTAATTAACTACGGTAGCTATCCCTCGGGTAATCGACATGACTTAGGAGTCTTTTCTGTTTGTTTAGCTTTCTTCAGAACCTTAAATTAAAATTATACCTTGTAACTCAAGGGTCGCGGGTTCGGAACCCAGGCAGTCCGATGATTTTATTTTAGCCATTTGGATACCAAATGGATGTATTAAATCATGTTTGTTACAAGTTTTTTATTATTATAATAAGTTTATTTATCGAATTACCTCTTACATTTCATTGATATACGCCTTCTTTTTTCTTATATACATATTATACTCAACATCTTATACACAAATTATTGAATGAATTTAAATAAAAATAAGAAAACCTATATTACAAATATTTTCTTGGAACGAAGTTCTTTAACGCGGCTTACGCAGGGTGAATTGGGAGAAAATGTAACGTAACAAAAACGCGTTCCTAACAAAAATGCGTTCCCAGTGTCCGAGCGACAGCGGAGGAAGGCGAGATTAGCCGAAGTCTTGGCGAGACCACGCCCACCTTCTTCTTCTCTTTATTTCCTTCTATCTACGGCAGATCCCTGGCTAGGCGGAAAGCCCGTCTTTGGCCTGTCTTAATATGAATATTAAATTATATTCTGAGTTGAAGAAAAGGCGTGAGGAACTTCGTTCCTGCCTAAGACCCCACACGTTTGCTTTTTTTTTTTTAATTTTCACATCTCTCAACAGAGACAAACTCTAATTACAGAGAGACGGAGGAGACATTGGTAATGTTTGAAAATTTTCACGTCAAATGGGATCCAGTTGTATAGCAACTCTAAATTCGTAATCCGCAGCTTATCCGATTAACCACGAGCCACCTACAAATATGTATGTGTATAAGAAAAAGAAGGCGTATATCAATGAAATGTAAGAGGTAATTCGATAAATAAACTTATTAGGCCTATAATAATAAAAAACTTGTAACAAACGTGATTTAATAAATCCTTGTATAATTTTAATTTTAAGGTTCTGAAGAAGGCTAAACAAGCAGAAACGATGTTAAGATTGGCCATCATCGTAAACCAGCAAATAATTAAAAAAACCTCTGACAATGAATTTATAAGTTCGACCGAGAATACGAATTCTGATAAACTCACCGGACCAGCATCTTCACAATTCATAACCAATTATATATAAAAAAAAACTTATTTTTTAACTTGCAGGTTCTTGTTTACTACATCGATGATTTGCTAACAATCGGATAAGTTTGCTAGTTGCGTCAGATTTGATATCCTATCTATTACGTATGCATTGGTATTTTAGAATGGGAAAATGACCATTAATTTAATACGTACCGTATACATCCCATTTATTTTTATTTCTAATCAATCCAAATTATCTGCTAATAAATTTCTCATCATATATTTATTAGAGCATTTAATAAATTCGTGACGTGAATAATATGGCATTTGACTGAGTGGAAGGGGGGAAGGGAGGGGGGATGAATTACCTACCTATATTGCATAACATGGAATTTTTGCCTTTTAATGTGTGCGCGTCATAAAAGCGAGTCAATATAAACCCCCCCCCCCCCCTCAAAGCATATTTTACAATACGTGTAATGAGAAAGAATAAACTTGTAAAATGGCCTTGCACTTTTTTAATGCCCTGTTTTTTGTCGGTGTTAATGCTACGGTATCAGTTGGAGGAATTTCTATGAAATTTCATCAAATCGATTCTGTTGTTGTTGTTGTTATTGTTGTTGATACTTTGAGGAAAAAAGTAATGCTCTCAAACAAATTTTTTAATGAAAGAATTTCTAAAAATTATAGGTCGTGTCAAAATGAGAATGTACAGTGAGGAACAATGTTAAGTCCCACCCATGGGTTTTCTACTTGTGATTATTTTATTGTTTTTATAAAAGAAAATAAAAATCTTTATTGGAAATTTTCTAGGTTTCAATCATGAAAGTTTCCATTAAAAAATATATAATATTTTTTCTAAAAACAATGAAATAATCACAAATAGAAAAATGCATGAGTGGGACTTAATATTGTCGCTCAGTGTACATTTGAAAGAGCATCTAAAAAATAATTGATTTTTGAATTTTAATCAAAATCATTGGAGCGAATTTTGAGAAAATCGAAAAAAACTGAAAAATTGCCTCAGTAAAGTACTAGGACTCTTTGGCTCATTTTGATTAAAAGCTTATTTTCATGGTCCATGAGGGTGTCTAACTTAAATATAAAATTTCAGCCTCCTAACTCAATTCCTTCATGCTTAAAATTGGACACACACACACCCACACACACAGACAGACCATGTCGCGAAAACCACTTTTTTGGATGCAGGGGACCTCAAAACGTGAAGATCCATCAAAATCTCGACATCGAATTTTTGACATAAATTCAATACTTTCTCTCTATAATTAACATATATAGAGGTAAGAGAAAGTAAAACTAAAAAAGAGGTATTTAGTTAAAAAAATCAGATAGATGTCTGGATCTTGGATTTGATTCTGGGAAATGTGGAGAGATTCAATTGTCAAATGACTTGCGAGTATAAGTTTTAACCCTTTAAAAGTTGTGTGTTTTTTTAAACATTCGTCATAATTTAAGTGGGACTCATATAATTCAATTACATCCTTGAGTGTAGGATACAAAATAACAAGAGTGGTTAATTAAAAAAAAAAAAAAAAAACATGGGATATTTAGCCAGGTCATTTTTAAAATAAAACATGCCTATGTTCAACGAAAGATCTTAAAATGTTGGATCAAACATTCCGGTAGGCGTTAAAGTGTAGGTGTAGGCAACCCAAATGACCAGCTCACTAATGGGTTTTTCAACTATCATCGAGGTTTGGCTTGATTAAATTTCTATTAAAAAAAAAATTAGTGAGTTTTGATAAAGTTTTTAAACGAAATCAACTCATTTGGCTTGACCGGTTATGTAAATATATAACGTTTATTATTAATTTCCCTTTTGGGTGTAAACTAATCCTAAACTTTTAGCAATTAAACAGACAAACAGGATATTAGTTCATGTTGGAGATCGGATATTAAGATAGTAAATAAATTTATTCATTTATAATAGATCTAACATTAAAATCATTGTTTAATCGAGAATAAACTTTTACTAGTTTGAGCCATCATCATCTTTTGATTTCAGTTGTATTAATTGAATAACAAAAAGATTTAATTTTTTAAGAAAAATTTCTTTGTCGACTTATTTAAAATATTGTTGTATTTATTAAATGAATTTGTGTGTAAATGGATGTATATATGTATATGTGTGTGTGTATGTATATATGTAATTTTGGAATAATTTAATAATAATATTTTATAACATCTATGTTAAAATCAAATTCAGGAACATCATGCTTTATGTAAACACTTGCTTTGATAATATTGTGACTAACTTCATGGAAATGAGTAAAAATAGCGGGAAAATTTGAATCTAACTTTACAGAAATGCCGACAGATGGCACTGACGTCGCTGTATATAAAAAGGCAAGTAACGGACATGACAGTTAGTTCACTTGAGTCGAAGCAAGTGGACAGAATAAATATTTAATACAAAAATTTAGTCTATGATTAAAAATTCCCCTAACAATAATATTGTTGTATGTTTGAAAAGATCAAGTATGGGAGCAGCAAAGAAAATAAAGCCTTTGGATGGTGAGGGCGAAAATTTAAATAAAAGAAAAAAAAAAATTGACTGAACATGTCTTGTTTATTTTTTGTCTCCATCACCATTAAGCCTACAGCCTCAGATCATCACCAATCGAACATAATCAGAGAGATAGAACCAACCAAAGCATTTCAATGAGAAAATTGTGAGTTTTGTACCTCCCCATTTGGGGATTTGGGATCTCGAGTATTATTCCTGAACTTTCTATAAGAGTGCACAAATAACAACGAGAAGTTTATCAAATGGAGGGCCTCTGACAGACAGACAGACAAACGGACAATTATATATATATATATATATATATATATATATATATATATATAGTATAGAATAATCAATCTATCAACATGTGAGTTTCATTTCAAATTCATATTATTCTGTTTTATTTTATGATGCTGGTTTCTCTAATTTGTAAATTTATATACAAGAGAGATCTATGTAAACAGAATTATCTTCATTTTATAATCAAATAAAAAAAAAAAAAAAAAACGTTATTTTGAATCACTCTTTATAATAAATAAATAAACATTAGTTATCATTTATAATATAAAGTTTAATGAAAATAATTCTATACAATTGGTGGTGCTTTGTGTGTGTATGTGTGTGTGTGTGTGTGTGTGTAGGGAAACTTTTCTTAAGTAGGTGCTTTACTAAGATATACGTATTCTCAGGATTCTTGTTCACTCAACTATAAATTAAGTTAAAGTTAATTAAAATGGATGCTCAACATACAAATATTTACAGAGGGAAGGAGGTGGGTGAAGGGAAACTCTCTCTTTTCTCAAAATTGTAACATACAGAGCCAACTCGATCTCGCTCTCTCTCATTCTCTTTATAAATAAATTGTAGATTATTAAAATATATAACTTATCATATTTAGATAATTAATATTTCAAAGAGTGTTTATTTTGGTGTTAAAATAATTATTGATTTGTAGAAAACAGGTGTCCATTTGTGAATTTTTTTTTTCCCCACCCCAGTGGTCGAGAGGTTAGAAGTTTTGACAAATACAGGGCAAGTCAAAAATATGAGACCACCTTAAAATATTAAAATATATAATAGTAGGTTGCAATTTTAACAAAATTGATTGTTTATATATTAAATATATCTAAATGAAAAACTAATTATAAAAAGCTTAATGAAAAAATTATTCAAATAAAACAATAAAATTTTATTTTATTTTAAAACGTGTTTTTTGATTGAGTCAAAAATATGAGACCACCTTCTTTTAAGTCTATTTAAACTAAACAAAAGTGAAATGTAGCATTTCAGAACACAATATAGGCCTTAAATTAAAAAAAAGGTCTAAATAATTTTAATGTAAATTTGGAAACTTCAAAATGCAAAGGGTCTAAAAACTTAACTGAATGCGAAAAAAGCATCATCGATGGTTTAAGACTTGTCCAAATAAAATTGAACGACAAAAGGCATTACAGATTGGAAGATGGAAAAACGTAGTGCACAAATAAATTGGTTTGAGAGAAAATTTCGGCATAAAATCGGGCCCAGGGCGGCCAAAAACTTCAAAGATCCTGACAAACAGCGTGTTTTGTTAATGATTTTTGAATTTCAAAAAAAAAATCGGTGGAGCGAATTTAGAGAAAATCGAAAAAACTGAAAAATTACATCAGTAAAGTATTAGTACTCTTTGGTCGATTTTGTTCAAAAGCTTCGTGTCACGTCCCATGGGGGTGCCTAACTTAAATATAAAATTTCAACCTCCTAGTTCTTTCCGTTCTTGAGATAACAGTTATTTTGTTCACAGACAGAGACAGACCATGTCGCGAAAACCACTTTTTTGGATTCAGGGGACCTCAAAACGTGTATATCCGTCAAAATCTCGACATCGAATTTTTGACATGAAACCAATACTTTCTCTCTCTATATATTAACATTATATAGAGGTAAGAGAAAGTAAAAATGTAGGGGCCAAAACTTACTCAAATAACAAAAGGTATTAAGCAACATCGAGAGAGGTGAAAAAAAGGATTGATACCAATTTTCTTTACGGCTTGTATTGAATAATTAACAGTTATGTCAATAAAAGAAATTTTACTCAAAATTAAATTTTTTTTTTTTTGATAATAAGAAATAAAATATAATATTTGCACTTTGCTTTTTGTATATTTTCTGAAATTTCTTTTTATCAAATAGAGAGAGAGAGAGCGAAAGACGAAGAGGATTTTATAAAATATATCGATGTGACTTTTGGAAAAGATGAATGGAGAGGTTAAGTTAATGGAAAAAAGGACCTTAGGGGTAGAAAAAAAAAAAAGATAGAGATAAGGAGAAGATTTCGATAAGAGTTTATAAATCACTCAAAATCACTATCAATTTCTTGTATTTATTTATTTATGTATTTCATTAAGAGAGATGGCAAGAGAGAAAAAAGAATTTCCTTGTTTTTGCAGTGAATAAATGACGTAGGTTTTTTAAGAGTATGTTCGGTTAAATATTTAAAATTAAATCCGCAGAGTGAAAATATTTATTCGACAAACTACGAACACACCCACACACAGGGGACGGTCTCAAATATGTCAATCGATCCTCTCAATATTTGATGACGCTATTCGTATAATCAACAAACACTTTACTTTTAACGTTTCTTTCCTTTTCTCTCTGAGAAAGTGGAAGAAAAATGTTTAAAAAAAAGTCCGTGGGTATTGAACCAATCTTTCTAAAAATATATTTAGATTAAATGTACCCATTGTAAAAAAAAATTTTGGTGATCGGCTCCAGTGGACGAACTGTCATATTCCAATTCCGAACACGGTTCCAGTGGACGACTAGGTTAAGGGTGTGCTGCCGGGAGTTGAGCCACGGATCCACCAATTTGTACTCAGTGTGCCCTTACCACTAGACCAGGGGTCGGCAACCTGCGGCTCTTTAGTTCCATACGCAACATAGTAAATAATTTTTTTGGCAGGCTGGAAAAAATTCCGTGTCCCTAAAAAAAAGGTAAAATGATTTCCATGAACGGGGAAAAAATTTCCTGAAGGGCGTAAAAATTTTTTTCCGCCAAAACAAAATTTTCCGCGCAGTACAGAACTTAATTCCGCAAAAAAAAATTAGCTCAACCCGATGGAGGGGAAAAAATTTCCCGCAGGGCGGAAAAATAGGAAAAAATTAGTTCCGCAAAAACAAAATTTTTTCAGGGCGAAATCTTAAGAATCAGCAAAAAAAATTTTTCGCAAGAACGGAAAAAATCTCGTGTTCCTAAAAAAAAAATGATTTTCACGCACGGGGAAAAAATTTTCGGTAGGACGGAAATTTTTGAGTTTGAACCGCCCTGAAAAAATTTCTATATACGCCCCTTGGCAAGAAAAAATTTTCTCTTCAAATACTTTGAAATTTTGTAAATTGTAATTTTTGGCTCTTCCGACTTGAAAGGTTGCCGACCCCTGCACTGGGGGGTCCCCCCCCCCCCCAAACCCTCCGCCCCCCTAGACCATTTGAATTCACTGAGAAAGCAATTTTAGTTATCAGGAGAAATGGACCCAAATTCTCCGTCGACCAGATGAATTCAAATACCCGAATACCGTGCTGCTAGGGGCAAGAGCACACCGAGTATAAATTGGTGGATTCGTGGTTCAACTCCCTTACTTTTTTCGGGGTATATGAATTAATAAATATTGAAATTATATAAAGTATATATATTTTTTTTTGTATTAAGGAACTGCCGCACTCTGGAGGATTAGTATTGAAATTCGGACATGGTTAATTATTACACCGAATAACTACCATAATTTACTATCCAAAAGGGGAAAAATAAGGAAATTGTTTACTTTTGAACTTGGTCCACTTTTCTTTTAAACCACTCATATAGATCTCGAAAAAATTAAATTAAAATTATTTCTTCATTTTTTTTAACAAAAAAAAAACTTTCTGGGTCTCTGAATTATTACTCTTTGATTTAAGATTTATAAGATGCCCATAAGATATATAAAAAAAAAAAAAAGATTTTCTAACAACTTTTAATATTTTATTTTAAAGGGTATAATATTTATAATATTCACCTTGAAATTTTTAATTAATTTCATCATAATTCACGGAACAACTTCTCTGTTGGTGTTTACTGTCATGTAGATTGAAATAGCAAAAGAGGGAAAAGATTTACCGCTTTCGTGAAGTTTTTTTTTTTTTTTTTACATATAAGGGATCGATTTCGATTAAACTTCGACTTCACTTCTGTGTGAATAGAATACAAAAATGCCAAACGTCCGTCGAGAGTCTGATGAGATTTTTAACAAGAAGTGGGACCTCCCTTGCTAATTTCGATTGGGCCAATCTTAATTCGACAACCACCACCACCACAGAAAAAAAATCCCTTCTCTCGTTGGAGTTTAAAATAACGGCGTAAGAAGAAGACGACGCCTAAACCCAAAGGAGAGAGAGAGAGAGAGAGAGATACTTGTTATCAAAACTTATTTTTCCCTCAAGTTGTTTCATTTTTTTTTTTTTTTTAAAGTATTCTCCAATAACATAATAATATATTTTTTGATGAAAAAAGTTTGATATCATTTAATTTTAAATGTTTTCCCAATTTAAAATGAATAAGAATGTTCTTTAGGAAGAATAAAAAAAAAAGAAGAGAAAAATAATAACAAAATGAAAATTGTAATTTATTATTATTAAAGTCTTTTTTTTATTTCGTAAATAAAAAATCTGGCGTGACTGGCAGCACTTTGTGTGCTTATACTTTTTTTTTTTGGCAACATTTTATGTTGAGATATATTTACTTAAAAAAAATTTTCTTTTTTTTTATTTATAGAAAATGCAAACAACAAACTCTATTATGAAAATTTTATTTATTTATTTATTTTTTTTTAATCTAAAAATGTAAAAATCATTAATATCAAACTTATAATAATTAAATAAAGTGGTGACAAAGTCAAAAATAAATTTCGTATTTATTTGAAAATTATCAGCTAAATAGTTCAGTACTATTGCAATAGATGGCAGGTTAGAAAATTTCAATGGCAAAATGAGAATATACATTTGAAAGAGAATCTAAAAAATAATTGATTTTTGAATTTTAAACAAAATCGTTAGAGCAAATTTTGAGAATATCGAAAAAAACTGAAAAAGTATATCAGTAAAGTACTAGTACTCTTTGGCCGATTTCGCTTAAAAGCTTCTTTTAACGCTCCAGTAGGGTTCAAAACTTAAATATAAAATTTCAACTTCCTAGCTCTTTTCATTCTTGAGATATTTTGTTCACAGACAGACCATGCCGCGAAAACCACTTTTTGGATTCAGGGGACCTCAAAACGTGAAGATCCACCAAAATCTCGACATCGAATTTTTGACATGAATCCAATACTTTCTCTCTATATATATTAACATATATATAGAGGTAGAGAATAAACACACAACTTCTCTACCTTCGGTAATCGAAATTTGAACTTTTCACACCAGATTTTTTTCACATTATTTATTCCCCATAGGGAATATTTGAATTCAGATTAAAATTTATAATATGGAAAATATTTATATTTTTTACACAACCATTTCTCCTATTCTCTATGAACACAAAAAAGCTCAAACAATTTTGAGGCAAAACGAGAATATACATTTGAAAGAGCATCTAAAAAATAATTGATTTTTGAATTTTAATCAAAATCGTTAGAGCGAATTTTGAGAAAATCGAAAAAAACTGAAAAAGTACATCACTAAAGTACTAGTACTCTTTGGCCGATTTTGATTAAAAGCTTATTTTTCCGGTCCCGGAGGTGTTTAACTTAAATATAAAATTTCAACCTCCTAGCTCAATTCCTTCATGCTTAAAATTGAACACACACACACCCACCCACACACACACACACCCACCCACACACACACAGACAGACCATGTCGCGAAAACCACTTTTTTGGATTCAGGGGACCTCAAAACGTGAAGATCTATCAAAATCTCGACATCAATTTTTGACATGAAACCAATACTTTCTCTCTATATATATATTACATATATACAAGATAAGAGAAAGTAAAAATTCAATAAAATGTATATTTTAGTGTTTTGCAACAAATTAAAAAAATTTTATTTGTAAAATTTAGATGAATATCCCTTCCCCATCCTATGTCATTATTTATTTTTTTTATCGCAAGAAAATGTCTATATTTGGTCTAATTTGGGAATATAGGCCTATAACTTTATAAGCACCCCGAGAAGTTAAGATGCATTTCCAAAGTGGCCCCCCAGTACAAGATCATTTGGGTTAGCCACCCCTGCTCTAGATAAAGATTTATAGGATTCATACGTTAATTTAGAGAAGGGGAATTTGATTTGACGTCATACTAGATGAATTTAGTATCGACCATTCGGTCTTGAAAGCAGTGGCGGCCCCAGCACTTTTTTAAGAGGGGATCCAAAAGGTTTTTGTGAAGGCAGAAGCAGATTTTTAATTCCAGATTCAAAATTTTTATAAATTTTATCTAAAGTAGGGGGATCTACTGTCGGAGACTAAATAAATGTCGACACCAAAAATCTTGCGGCCAGTCACAGCAGATTTTTTTCTATTTGTGAATTTTTCAAATACTTTCTCATATATTTTGGAACAAATAGGTGAATATATTTTTAATATATAATTTCTATAATAATAAAGAAGATTAAATATTCAAAGAATACTTGATTAATATTGTTTTTTTTTCTCTCTCTTTTTAATATTCAATATTACACTTTTTTTTTTTTTTACTTTAAATTTTCTCTATTATTGAAATTCTGTTTTACCTCATTGTTTATATATAATATCTCAAATAAAAGGTTTTTTTTATTGCAAAAATATTTTCAACTATGTTCTTTGAATTTAATTTACAAATGGAGAGAGCAAATTGGAAATTAAAAAAAAAAAAAAAAATTGTCTAAATATTTAGATATCAAGTACTTTGAATAAATTTTTTTCTTTCTCGACTCTGTGTACTGTACTAAAATAAATTCCCAAAGAACGCTTTGTTTATTTAAGGAAGTAAAAAAAAAATTTTGACGTCATTCTAATGGCTGTCGCGTAACAAAAAATTCAACAAAACAATATATTATTTTCTCTTAGCTATATGTATATCAACATATACATGTTAAGAAAATTTGTAGAGTGGGAAAATAACTTGGGAGGGAGGGGGTGGCCTTTAAATAAAATTAATTTTTATATAAAATTCTACAAGATTTTAATGAGAAAAACAAATGCAATTTTATTCGTTAATTTATTTTTATAATTGAATGTGAATTAATGAATATCTATAAGGGGATGCGTGAGCCGAGGGGGATCGAATTATATCTAAAACTACAAACAAAGGAAATATATTCATGAAACGAAGGCTTGTGGCATGTTACGACACAGAAACGTAAGCAAATTAAAGAAAAAATCATCTGAATTTTTACACTTATAATTAGGGGAGGCGAGTGGAGAAACTGCTCAAGAAAATCAGGCATTCACACAGTGAAAAAGAAAATTCCACCTCCAAAAATCTCACTTATTACTAGGCCACTGACGAGAGACAAAAGTTTAGGAATTTATATTTTCATTATTTAATAATAATTTCTTATTAAATATTATAGGAGAATATAAATTCTCTGTTAGAGGGGTGGAGGGTGAGGAGGGAGGGAAAGAAATCATTGCTTAAATGTAAAAAAATTTACAAAAGAAATAATTTTCTATTTTCATTTTCATTTTTAAAGAAAAAAACTATTTTGTTTATTAGAAGGGGTGATTTACACCCTTTCTCACCCTCCCTCTGGGGCACACGAATTCATCATAGAGTTATATTTTAAAAATTGGATAATTTTATCAGTATATTATAAGAGAGAAAAATAAAATACAAAATTACTTTAATTCGTTATGCAAATGAGATGTGAATTTATTCATTACCTTAATAATAAGATGACCAGGTGGGGAGTTTGGTGGATGAATGTCTTATTTGCACAAATCACAACACAATATAAAATAAACTAAACACGCGAGAGAGAGAGAGAGATGGAGCTGAACCGAGTGACTCATGGCTCGACTCGATTACATCTAAAAGACAGACCCGCCTGGCAGGTAGGCAACAAGCAACCAAGCAGGCTTTAGAAGCATTGCTATCTGAACGCCCAAGAAAAAAAATTATCAAATAAATTCTCTTTTTATAAAAATTCTATTTACTTGCAAACTAACGGGGTTTTATTCCGTTGGGAATAAATTCGAAATTAAATAACTATTAAAAGACTCACTTGATTTATCCACTCTTAAAACTCACCGCAATTTATATAAAATAAATACTTCGTTTCTTTTTCACTGTCTGATTGCCTGATTTTCTTAAACAGTTTCTCCACTCGCCTCCCCTAATTATAAGTTTAAAAATTCAGATGATTTTTTTTAAATTTTCTTACGTTTCTGTGTCGTAACATGCCACAAGCCTGTAAACCCGTTCTTCGTTTCATGAATAATATTTCCTTTGTAGTTTTAGATATAATTCGATCCCCCCTCGGCTCACGCATCCCCTTATAGATATTCATTAATTCACATTCAATTATAAAAATAAATTAATGAATAAAATTCCATTTGTCTTTCTCATTAAAATCTTTTAAATTTTATATAAAAATTCATTTTATTTCTGTTTGTTTAAAGGCCACCCCCTTCCTCCCAAGTTATTTTCCCACTCTAAAAATTTTCTTAAGACTTGCAATATTTTGCCCCTTGATTAAAGGGTAGTCTACCCTATGTAAATTTTTCTTTAAATAAATTTGGTTTTTATAAATGTCATATTTTTACTGAATTATTTACAAAAGCGTAACTTTATATTTCATAGATTAAAATTTTTTTCAAACTTTGACAAGAAGTAGTTTCTACCCCTTTAAATAAAATATGGAAATATTGAAGGACATAGAAGAATCCGTATATTTAACTTTAAATTTGTATTGCCAATTTGACCAACTGAGCAGCGAGGGGCTGTGAATCTTCCATCTTCTTGCAAGGGCTTCGGAACACCCCACCCGCTTTATCCTATATATTTTCTTTTAGTTAAGGGATGTTTAAGGAAGGGAGAGGTGGGTATGTCAGCTGGAATATGTAGAAAATCAGTGAAAAAATTGCGAAAAAATCGATCATTTTTAATGATTTTTTTGCAATTTAAGGGACAAAACCCTCCCCCAGCATCCCCCCCTTGGATCCAAATGTCTTTGAACTATATTCATTATTCACTTTTTAAAAATAAATGTCATTATAATAGCCCCCTCCCCCTCCGAAAAAAATCCTAACTACGAGCCTGACTAAAGCTTATGTATCGTTTTTTACTTTCTCTTACCTCTATATATATGTTAATATATATAGAGAGAAAGTATTGGATTCATGTCAAAAATTCGATGTCGAGATTTTGATGGATATATACGTTTTGAGGTCCCCTTTTTCCTTTTTTTTTTTTTTTTTTTCTTTCCAAAAAAACCCAAAAAAAACCCCCGATTACCGAAGGTAAGAGAAAATTGTGTGCTGTGCGCCAGTCACACCAGATTTTTCTTTAAGAATACTCTAGGTATATTCAAATAAATAATCTTCAGTGGTCCCTCAGCTTTTCTTAATTTTTACTAAAATTCAGTCAGGAAACGTTTCAAAAGGACGTCTCAAAACTTCAATTGAAGTTAGTTTTGTAATATTTGGGCTCTAATTCAAGCCCCATTAGTGATAAATGCAAATCTTTTTCCACCAATTTTTTCTGCCATTCCAGTAAAAAAAAAAAAAAAAATCGCCTCGAGATACCCTAAAGTAGTGTATAATTCAAGCTCAATTTATACGATCGTCCCCTATTTTATTCTCATCAATTTCACCGAACAATTGAAATACGTTCGTAAAAAAAAAAAAAAGAAAATCGTTTACCCTCTTTGAAATGCTAATCGATTGATTTAGAAATGAAAATCTCAAACGCTCTTTATTGATATATAATATAAAAATAGCGATATTTATTTTTTGTTTATATATATAAAAGTATAGAAAAGAAAGAAAAAGAGAGTGAAAAAAGAATGAGGATTTGACGATGACGCTCTCTCTCTGAGCATCGAAATCGAGTCAATTTTTGTATCGCGTTTACTACTTAAGTCAATCTAAGAGTGGGGGAGAGAAAAAAAAAAAGAACAGAACGTTTATTTCTTCGACTGGAACATATTCTTTAGAAAAAAAAAAGATATTTTCTTTCAAGAAGAAAAGGATTTCGATTTCAATTTATAACCCCTCCCCCTTCCCCCTCTTTTAAACTGAAAATATATATTTATATATTCACAGGGGGAAAAATTAAATTGATAAAAAAGAAAAAAAAATTGGAGCAACATATTAAAAAAATAAAAATACAGTAAATCACTCGTCCAAGAAAGCTTTTTAAAATTTAACCTCCCGCTCTGGGATTTTTTTTTCTTTCTTTTACGATTAGTAAATTTTATATAAGTGCATTTAGATGATTATACTAGGAGGGGGGTAAAAAAAAAATTTAGCACAGCTCAAGGACTAATCTAATAAATTTCTAATCAAATGAAACAAAAAAAAAAAAAAATCTGGTGTGACTGGCGCACAGCACACAACTTTCTCTTACCCTTCGGTAAGAGAAAGTTGCGCACTGTGCTGGTCACACCAGATTTTTTGTGTCGAGATATATTTAGTTTCCGATAGCACCTTAGTTTCAAACTTGCATTTTAAATGTTGACTGCTTCAAATAAACTATGGTTATTTTTCAAAATTTTAATCTCATATTTGGACATTTTATACACAATATAGAATCGTAAATAAATACAAAATTTCATAAGAATTGGAAAAAAAATTTTAAATGCCTAAAAAGTTCTAAAGGGGGACCCCTTTTGAATCGAAATTAACATACAAATCCCTATAGGAAATTAACATTGTTCCTATGCGAAGATAAGGTGGAAAGGGAATTTAAAAAGAGTAGAGACAGGCGATAATGTTTGCGTGAGAGAGAGACATATATGTTTTCTTTGAAACAATTAAAGACACAAATAAATTTAAAAAAAAAAATGGGAATTTAAATAATAATTGTTCGGACCCCAGGCAGTCCGATGATTTTATTTAAGCCAACTGGATATCAGATGGCTTAAATAAAAATGCCTGGACCCTAATATATATAAATTCATAAATAACGGTTATCGTAAATGTCTTATATGGCCTGAGATGCCGAAAAGACTGTGTGAATGTGTGTGTGAGTGTGAGTGTGAATGAGAAAAAAAAAAAAATAATAATAATTGATTTTTAATCTAATAAAAAGAAAAAGATTTAAATTCCGTTACCATGGCAACCATTTCTACTTTCCTATGAAGAACAAGAGTAAAGTGGTCTTCAGAAGATTTCAACGGCAAAATGAGAATATACATTTTAAAGAGCATCTAAAAAATAGTTTATTTATGAATTTTAAAAAAAATCCTTGGAGGGAATTTTGAGAAAATCGAAAAAAACTGAAAAAGTACATCAGTAAAGTACTAGTACTTTTTGGCCGATTTTGTTCAAAAGCTTATTTTGAGATTCTTCAAAGGTACCTAAGTTAAATATAAAATTTCAATCCGCTAGCTCAACTCCTTCATGCTAAAAATCTGTCCACACACACACACACACACACAGACCAATTTGCGGGACCCACTTTTTTTGGACTCAGGGGACCTCAAAACATGTATATCCATCAAAATCTCGACATCGAATTTTTGACATGATCGCAATACTTTCTCTCCTATATATTTCATATATAGGGTACGAGAAAAGTAAAAAATGCCCTCGGGGCATGGTGTAGAAGTTGGCGTGCTAACCTCATATACCAAACGTCGCGGGTTCGGACCCCAGGCAGTCCGATGATTTTATATAAGGCATTTGGATACCAAATGACTTATATAAGAATGCCTGGACCCCAATATGTATAATTATAAATACGGATATCGTTTAAAGTCTTAAATGGCCTAAGTAGCCGAAAAGACTGTGTGAATGCGTGTGTGAATGTGAGTGTGAATGAGAAAAAAAGTGTAAATGTTTTTTTACAAAAAAAAAAAAAAAAAATGATAAGTTTTAGCAAATATTAAATTATTATTTTTTTTTCTTCGTTTTCCGGCATTTTAGGCCATAAATGTAGCTAGAACGCAATTATATAGCTGTTATGTAATATTAATAGAGGGCAACAAAATGAGAAAATGCAGCAAATTTTTTTTCTTTATATATTTATATCATTTGCACAGCTGACGTTTCGGTTCTATTTTTTGAACCATCTTCAGAGTTGACAAAAAGTATCTGTCACGTTCTATTTGGGCAACTTCAAGATGGAATTTTGAAATGAAATTTTATATGCTTAAAAAGGACCTTCTAGGGATTACAGGAAAATTATTTTCATCCCCAAAATTTTATTGGAAGGTGAAGGAAATAGATTTTATTCGGCTCAAAATTATTTATTACTCATGTCAACGTTTCGGGGACTATACGTCACCCATACACCTGTCCTGAGGATGGGTGACGTATAGTTTTGGGACGAATAAAGTCTATTTTATTCACTTTCCTGGAAATTAGACGGACTTCCTCCTTACGATTAAATTTTTATAACTTTTTGAATTATTAATTCCTAAACTTACAATTTCTCCTATAAGGAAATGTATAGAGAAATATTTATGTATTCTTTGCATTTATGCATTCTATGAATTGAAACAAATTATCAAGCAGGCACTGGATTGGAATAGTAATAATTTTCTTTTCATGCAAGGGTCGGCGGGCCCGAGCCAGCTGGCGGGGACTAGGGGGGGGCGGCGCGGCTAGTAAATACTAATAATGTTCTTAGAATGTATAATCTACTTTGTCACGTTTATAAAGACTTTTTGCCAGCTCTGAAGATGGTGCATAACATAGAATCGAAACAGCTGCAAATTAAATAAATACATAAAGTAAAAATATAGCTGCATTTTCTCATTTTAGCGCTACCCTCTATTAATATTAATTACGATATATATATTGGACTCTAGGCACATTTGGCACACAAATGATTTAAATAAAATTGATAACCTTTAGAGTGAACGGGTATGTTAAGAGGAGAAAGGCGTGGCCACTGGTTGTCTAACTGCCAGGCGATCATATTTTTTTTAAACGAAGAGGTGTGGTTTTGGAACCGAGGAAGTCCGATGGGCCCCGGCTAAGAGAAGGAGAAAGGCGAGAGGCGTGGCCAGACATCTCTTTTTCTTTACTCCTGCATTTTAATTAATTGACCGAAAATGGTGCTTAAGTGAGTCTATGAATAAAATCTTGAAAAATGTAGGCTATTCTAAAGGGGGCTAGACTAACTGCAAACTGGACAAGCATGCACGTGCTATGAGGTGTGTGTCTTCGTGCACGGGAGCACCTCGGGCAAATAAACGGGGATCCCGATAGGAATTTCAAATAATAATAATTTTAAAAATGAAACCAGGTGGAGGAGGGTGTAAGTAAAAGCCCTACGTGTCTGACTTTGGTCGGAGAAGAGAGAAACAACCACTAAAATGGTTGCGGTTAAGCAAAGCCAAGAAAGGACTTGTGCTTGGGGTCAAGGGTTCGTTTCCCATTCTAAGAACTAATAGCAATTAATTTAGAAAAAATATGGTGTGACTGTCGCACACACAACTTTCTCTTACCTTTGGTAATCGAAAGTTGTGTTCTGTGCTAGTCAAACCAGATTTTTTGTGACGACATACCAGGTATATTTAGTTTCCGCCAATATATTAGATTCAAGATGTAAAATTTATAAACGGGAGAAATATTTATATTTTGTTACCATGGCAACCATTTCTCCTATCCTTTCTATGAAGTGCAAGAGTTTTCAAACAATTTTGAGAGCAAAATGAGAATATACATTGTAAAGAGAATCTAAAAAATAATTAATTTTTGAATTTTAATCAAAATCGTTAAGAGCGAATTTTGAGAAAATCGAAAAAAAAAAAAAAAAAAAAAAAACTGAAAAAGTAAAGTGAGGAACAATATTAAGTCCTGCCCAAGCGTTTTCTACTTCTGATTATTTTATTATTTAAAAAAAAATATATATTTTTTAATGGAAACTTTCATAGTTAAAACCTAGAAAATTTCCAATAAAGATTCTCATTTTCTTTTATTATATAAAAACAATGAAATAATCACAAGTATAAAAAGCATGGGTGGGACTTAATATTGCCCCTCACTGTACATCAGTAAAGTACTAGTACTCTTTGGCGGATTTTGATCAAAAGCTTCATGTCACGTCCCATGGGGGTGTCTAACTTAAATATAAAATTTCAACCTCCTAGCTCTTTTCGTTCTTGAGATATTTTGTGTACAGAAACACACACACAGACAGACCATGTTGTGAAAACCACTTTTCCGGATCCAGAGGATCTCAAAACGTATATACATCAAAATCTCGACATCGAATTTTTGGCATGAATCCACTACTTTCTCTCTATATATAGAGGTAAGAGAAAGTATAAAAAAAAAAAAATTTCTTCGCAATCGCAAGGTGATAGATATATTTGAATATGACTTACACATCAGTCTGCCAATTCGAGAAAAGACCAAAGGGTGAGAGATGGTGGCTTTACCTGCAACAAAAGAGAAGCACAAATTAATAGAATTATTAGGAATTCATGGGCAAAAATAGTCATAGAAGGCAAAGCCCCAGGCATGAGTATAAAAAACAATCTATGAATGAATCAGAGAGAAAAATATATGACTAAAACTAAAATGTGTATGGGTTTATATCCTTCAAGCATCATCTAAAAGGAGAGAGAAAGGGCTTGTCCAAAAAAAAAAAAAAAGAACGAAGATATATACTCTAACCTTGTCCTGGTAAGAAACAATAAATTCTATCAGAAATATTGGATTTGTAGTTGATTTTTGTTAACCAGAAGGAGGATGAAATAAATTTTATTGTAATACATTGCTTTTAAAACATGAAGCTTTGAAATTATCTCAAGAATGGTGATTGCTGCCTGCTCAGGTGCCAAATGCCAGCACAAGATTAAGCCGAGATGGGAGCAGCATCCGCTGGACCATTTCCGACTTGAGAGAAAGAGACACGTCCCAGCTTAACGGGCAAGTCTCTCTCACTCTCTCTCTCTCTCTCTCTCTCTCTCCTCTAGTTTACTATTCTTTTGCCAAGTGGTTTTTCAAATTCCAATCTATATTCGCCCGATAGAACTTGATCAAGGAAATGAACCACTTGACATTTTCTTCTCTAACTTGGATTTATTTTGCTCTCTTAAAGAAAAGAAAAAATAAAATAGAGGGAGAAAAAAAAAATGTGGACTCGATTTGCTCTTTTGTCACGCACCTAAAATCAACAAATTTATTTTTTAAATTTTATGGAATAATCTATAATTCTTTTTCTCTTCTCTATTTATAAATATGTTTTGAAGCGAGAAATTAAGTACAGTTTCAAATTTTATTAAATTTCTTAAATATATGAAGGGCTTAGTGGAATATAGTCATAAGCCACCATTTTGTAATTTTTGAGATAAACCATTGCATATCCCTCTTTAATACCACACAAAGAAGTTTCTTGAATTTACTATAATTGGCTGCATATAATAAGGGTAGGTTCTTTACTTGACCTGCTAGTGATGATTTGAGAAGTAAAATAGTCATAAGCCACAGCAAAATGAAAATTTATTTCGTGCTCAAAGGACTTGTACGAGTAGGAAATGAAAAGGTTGATTCTTTTTAAACTTATAGTTATTATTCTTGGCAAGTATAACTTGTATATGGCATTAGAATGAGCCGCTGATGAAGAAGTGTTATTAAATGCCTTCGAAATATTCGAAGTAAATGTGGTTCAACTGGATTTTTGAAATTATTGTATGTTTTGCAGGAAAATATCAAGTGCCATGTGCTCTGGATTTAGGGAGGGGGGAACAGGTCAAGAGGGCTGACGGTTCTAATAAAAATCTGATGTTTCTTAACGCACAGTATATAACTTTCTCGTAACTTCAGAAATCGAAAATTGTCTACTATGCTGTACACCAGATTTTTTTTGTGTCGAGAAATATTTAGTTTCGCATAGCATCTTAGTTAACTTGACTACTTGAGTTTCATAGATTCCTATGAAGTACAAAAGTTAAGTGTGCTTAAAAACGTTTTGTGAGCAAAATGAGAATATACATTTAATCCAAAACATTGATTTATGAATTTAAATTATAATTGTTCGAGTGAATTTTGAGAAAATCGAAAAAAAAAAAACTGAAAAAGTTCTAGTACTTTTTGACCGATTTTGTTCAAAAGTTTATTTTAACTGTCCAAGAGAGTAAATTATCAGATATATATATATATATATATATGTTCTTGAAGGTTTCCGCGACCGGATGTATGCGAAGACAAGTTTTCTCGGGTTAAGTCGCGTGGGGTGCTGAGATTTATTCGACCAAGAGCTAACACCCCGACTTGGGGAGTAGGCAGATTGAGGCCCCAAAGTCAACCCAAACCAAACACAAACCCGATTACACAGAACCAACCACTGTCCATTCCTCAGAGACAAACCCAGACCTCTGAGGCATCCACCAAACACACCACCAACACACCGACTTGGGGAGTAGGCAGATTGAGGCCCCGTAGTCAACCTAAACCGAACACAATTACACACACCCAACCTTCCTCCAGTTCTCAGAGACCAATCCACGCCTCTGAGTCATCCACCAAATTGACCTGGGGACCAGGAAGACTGCGACCCCGTAAACAACCCCCCTCCACCATTACCTCCTAACTTCCTTCTCTCTTGAAAATGGCTCCAAAAGGAGAGCCGAAACGTCGAATAAATCTCAGCACCCCACGCGACTTAACCCGAGAAAACTTGTCTTCGCATATATATATATATATATATATATATACTGTAAAATTTTTTTAGTCATTTTACAATTTTTGTATAGGAAGGGAATTACATAAACAAAACATACTGAATTTAGTATGTCTTTGTAAAAAACATTTTCAAATGTATTGTAATTTTCAAAAGCATTTTGAAAATTTATATGAAAATGTTTAGTAATTTTAGAAAACAATTTGGCACGTGCGAAAAAAAAAACTTATCCCTCAAGGGATTTGAACTCGAGCTCTTGGTTTCTTCCCTTCATATATGAAACTTGTACAACGCCTTTACCACCTCGACTCTTACTTTGTAATGAAGATCATAATTTTTAAGCTACTTAATTTGCCTTAGTTATTATTAATTCCAAACTGCTTTCGAAAATTACAACACAATTTTTAACGAAAATTACTATACAATGTGTGTAAAATTACAATACATATTTTATTTTTCGAAGAAAATTGTAATTTTAAAATGTTTTTTTGTTGTAAAAAATATTTTTTGAACGCATAAATTTGTAAATTTAGTTGAAAAATGCCTAATAGTTATCATTTACAAGAGAAATTTGTAAATTTAGTATTCCAAAACACACTAAAACTAAGATTTTTTTAGGTGGGGAGAGAGAAGAAGAGAGTATAACATAGAAGAGCATTACTTTATATGGGTAAAAGCAGTGGAGTTGAGCATTGCATTGTAACGAGTGTGTCCGATTCCCAATCTATTATATTAACTATGATTCTTTCTTGTCTATTGAAGTTGTTGAATTTGTAAAACCATGATAGCCGGTGTTGATTTGATTTTGAAGAGGTGTGACCCTCTGGTTGTAACAGAGGTTTAAAAAAAAAAAAAAAGCTCTATCAGATATATATGTAAAAAAATTTAATAGTCGATAAAACACACCGAGAAACAAAGCGGTGTTCGAGTCTCCGGGGATTCGCGTAGGTGTGCATACATATTCGTGGAAATTTTGAAACATAAATTAATTCAAGATGAAATTAAATTCTGTTTAGAAAGTAGGCTCGGGGGAGAAAAAAAATCTTAAGGGAGTGTGGGATCGGCGTTTAAACGTACTTTAAAAAACTATACTATTATTAGGAATTTTGCAATGCCGTTTTTTTTTTTAAATGAATTAAATTCATAAGAGATTATTGGGACATCGAGCTCTAATTTTTTTAATGACTTAATAAAAAATTATCGTAATTAATTTTACTTTCTCGTACCCTATATATGAAATATATAGGAGAGAAAGTATTGCGATCATGTCAAAAATTCGATGTCGAGATTTTGATGGATATACATGTTTTGAGGTCCCCTGAGTCCAAAAAAGTGGGTCCCGCAAATTGGTCTGTGTGTGTGTGTGTATGTATGTGTGTGTGTCTGTGTGTGTGTGTGTGTGTGTGTGTGTGCGTCTGTGTGTCTGTGTGTGTGTAACGATTTTTTTAGCATGAAGGAATTGAGCTAGGAGGTTGAAATTTTATATTTAAGCTAGGTACCTTTGAAGAATCTCAAAATAAGCTTTTGAACAAAATCGGCCAAAAAGTACTAGTACTTTACTGATGTACTTTTTCAGTTTTTTTCGATTTTCTCAAAATTCCCTCCAAGGATTTTTTTTAAAATTCATAAATCAACTATTTTTTAGATGCTCTTTAAAATGTATATTCTCATTTTGCCGTTGAAATCTTCTGAACACCACTTTACTCTTGTTCTTCATAGGAAAGATAGAACTGGTTGCCATGGTAACGGAATTTAAATCTTTTTCTTTTTATTAGATTAAAAATCAATTATTATTTAAATTCCCATTTTTTTTTATTTTATTTGTGTCTTTAATTGTTTCCGGAAAACATATATCACTCTCTCTCTCTCTCTCACTTGCAAACATTATCGCCTGTCTCTCCGCCTTCTCTCATAGACCTAATGTTAATTTCCTATAGGGATTTGTATGTTAATTTCGATTCAAAAGGGGGTCCCCTTTGGAACTTTTTAGGCATTTAAAATTTTTTTTTCCAATTCTTATGAAATTTTGTATTTATTTACGATTCTATATTGTGTATAAAATGTCCAAATATGAGATTAAAATTTTGAAAAATAACCATAGTTTATTTCAAGCAGTCAACATTTAAAATGCAAGTTTGAAACTAAGGTGCTATCGGAAACTAAATATATCTCGACACAAAAAATCTGGTGTGACCAGCACAGTGCGCAACTTTCTCTTACCGAAGGGTAAGAGAAAGTTGTGTGCTGTGCGCCAGTCACACCAGATTTTTTTGTTATCAAGCAAATACAAAAAAACAATCTGTCCCAATAATTTTTAATTTTTTTTAATTTAAAAAAATGAATTTATTGTTATTATTAATCACATATTAATTAAGAAATTTTTAAAATAAGCTTAGATGATTTATTTAAAATTCAACTGTCAAATTAGTTCAGCATTCATGCAATAGATGGCAGGCTAGTCTAACAGCCGATATTGCATTAGCCTAAATCTGGGTAATAACATTTATAAAGTACAATATTATTTGTGAAAAGATCAATAAAAATCAACCAAATGCATTAAATATTATTAGCTACCATTCTGACATCTCTTGGCAAATTTTTGAATTACTTGATTTTTTGGGCATACTTTTTATGAAACACAACGCCATTTTATCGGGAAAAACATGCGTAACATCTAACTCCTGAACCCCCCTCAAACTGATAGTTGAATATAAAGAGAAAGGTTTCAATTGTTTGTTATGAAGTTTCCTCCTAGTCAAACAAAGATCAAATTTAAAGATAGATATAGGCCTACTAGTAGGCCTAATAATTGAATGTTTTCTCCAAAATGCTTTCATCAGAAATTTAATCAAATATTTTAATCAATAGACTTTGCTCTTAATAATAATTTTCTTTTGTTCGTTAAAACAAATCAGATGACCCAGTTTGCCCTCAAGTCAAATATTTCATTATAAACTTTTTTTTTTTAAGAAAACAATATATTATTGTTCTTTTAAAAATTTTTTTTGTTTGTATTATTAATTAATTCCTATATTACGTTATTTTAATTATATAATAATATGATAAAACAAACTTTGGAAAACAAAGGAATTTGCCTTTAAAGTAAAAATAAAAATCATAATTACTTAATTAGTAATAGGTCTAATTTTGAAATTATAATATTAAAAACAAAGAGAACAAAAACAATAAGGAGAAAAATCTGGTGTGACTTAACGAACAGCACGCACTTGAAAAATATATATGAAATACATCAGTAAAGTGTACTTCAAACAATTTTCACGAAAAATTTTACTGATACGGAAAATTGAGAATATAATTTTAAAGAGCATCTAAAAAATAATTTATTTTTGAATTTTAATCAAAATCGTTGGAGCGAATTTTGAGAAAATCGAAAAAAACTGAAAAAGTACATCAGTATGTAAAGTACTAGTACTTTTTGGTTGATTTTGTTCAAGAGCTTATTTTAACAATTCAGGGGGGGTGCCTAACTTAAATATAAAATTTCAGCCTGGTAGGTCATTTCCTTCATGCTTAAAATTGTCCACATAGACACACCCATACAGAACAATTTGAGGGACCCTCTTTTTTTACTCAAAACGTGTATTTCTGTCAAAATCTCGACATCGAATTTTTGACAAAAGGATTAAAATGTTATTGAAATAAAAATAATTTTACATTATAGTTGTATTTAAAGCCTATTTATTACTTTTTGTTGCACACCCTAAATACACCACTTAACGTTTTGAATAAGCGAAATAATTTGCATTTTCTCCTCCATATTTTACATAACAACATGGTCATATTCGAAATATATTAACCGTAATTAGTGTCATAAATTAGTAAAAGAAAAAAATAATAATAATTTCGGAAATAAATGGAATATTTACCCTTTGTGATAGGATAGAACAAAATGAAATTTGGCACATATTCAATCAGACGAGCCACTCACTCGCTCGCTCTATAATTACAAGAACAATTTGACATTGACTTTTCATTCTTTCTCCCCTCCCCCCCACTCCTCCCACCACCATTCATTCAATTGTTCATTTTACAATTATTCATTGATTATCTACCCCTCTTGATTTCTGCTATTTTCTCTTTTATTAATAAATAAAACGGCTATTAAATTACCCATTTATTTTAATTATTTATCAATGAAAGTCATTTTGACATTTACGAGATTGTCCGTTTTTTTTTTTTTCTACTTTCCCTTAATTGAATCAAAGAACAATTTTGGAAAAGAAAGGGGCGATTCTTCTTTTTTCCCCTGAATCCAAAAAAAAAGTGTTTTCCGAAAAAAGGTCTCTCTGTCTATGTGTGTATGAACAAAATTATCTCAAGAACGAAAATATCTAGGAAGTTGAAATTTCATATTTAAGTTAGACACCCCTCTGGCACCTGACACGAAGCTTTTGAATAAAATCGGTAAAAAGTATTAGTAACAGGGACGAATTAAGGGGAGGGGGGGGGGGGGCGATCGCCTTTTTAAACAGTGAATTTTAAGCCTCAAATCACCTTAATGGAGCTAATATTTGAAGGTATTATTTAAAAAAGTTTCATCCCCCCAGAGGGTTAGCGCAAAAATTTAAATTGAATTGGCTACCAGTCAATTTGATTTAAATAGGGAAGGGGCTAAATGGCCTCCGAACCCGAAAAATAAATTAAAATAAAAAATAAAAAATTGCCCCCACCGAGAAAATTGCATTAAACCGTCCCTGACTAGTACTTTACTGATCTACTTTTTCTCGAATTGCTCCAACGGTTTTGATTAAAATTCAATCAAATCAATTATTTTTTGATGCTCTTTAAAATGTATATTCTCATTTTGTCTTTTAAATCTTAAGAAGACCCTTTTATTCTTGCATTCATAAGAAAAATAGGAGAAATGGTTGCCATGGTAACAAAATATAAATCGTAGGAGTGGGTAGGATTGTTCATTTGGCACACCTCAACTTTTATTAACAAAATATAAATATTCTCTCAAGCTTATAAATTTAGACCTACATAGCCCTCGGGGCTTGGTGTAGGGGTTAGCGGGCTAACCACGTATACCAAGAGTCGCGGGTTCGGACCCCAGGCAGTCCGATGATTTTATTTAACCCAATTGGATACCAAATAAGAATGCCTGGACCACAAATATGTATATTAATCAATAACGGATATCGTAAAAGTCTTATATGGCCTGAGTTGTCGAAAAGACTGTGTGTATGTGTGTCTGAGTGTGAGTGTAAATGAGAAAAAAGTGTGTTAAAAAAAAAAACAAATTTCATATTTAATTCAAATGCAGCGTGCTGTCGAAAACTAAATATATGTCGACACAAAAAAACTCTGGTGTAAAAGCACTCTTACCTTCGGTAATCGAAATTTGTATGATGTGCGACGAGTCACACCAAATTTTTTTTTTAAATCAATTTTCCAACAACAAAGAACCCATTCATATTTACATTTCGTTGTGCAGTAGGATAGAATAAAAGGAATAAAAGAAAGATATCGTAATATTCGTTTCCTTATTTAAAATAATAAAAAAAGGAAATAATTTTTAAATGAATTTTCTACCAACAAAGAATTCCATTCATAGCTACAAATCTTATTTACTTATTTATTTATTTTTATATCCTTTCTAATAAGAAAATAGTTATCCTTTCTACTTGCTCCTCGAGGGGATCATTTTTTCTTATAAAATCTATTATCTTTTTCTATCCAACTGCGGAATCTATTTCTTTTTCCCTTTTTTTTTTTCTCCAGTTAAAATATACATGAAAAATTGTGAATTAAAAAAAAATGAATGAGAACAAGAAGAAGAAGAAGAAGAAGAAGGAGACTTGTAATATTTTCGTTTCATTATTGTAAAGAATGAGGAGAGAGCAAACAGCATCCACGTAGAGCAGCAGATTGGCTCTTTGCCCTCGGGGGCAGCTTAATCAAAGTATATAAAGCAAAAATAACTTAATTGAACTTGGCTAAGCTTTGTGGGTTTGTTAAAAAAAAAAAATGTAAAAAGGGCTTTTCCTTGCTTGGGATTGAAATGCATCTCTCTCTCTTCGCTCTCATACACTGATACAATGAATGCTTTCGTTTCTTCCACCTGGATGATGAAGGATTTTTTTTATTTTTCTTTTCTTTTTATAACGAGTTTCTGCACTTATTACTTACTGGAATGTAAATTAACGAGAAGAGAAATTAATTATTTCCGGGCCCTTTTTTTTTTTTTTTTTTTTGTTATATATTCATTTCTTAAAGAATTAGAAGAAAGTCAAATGGCGAAATAATGAGATGTTAGAACTAGGAAAATATTTCCGTTTTCTTTTTTTTTTCTTTTTCAATAATAATAAAATTTCTAGGAAATTAAGGGGCAACGAGAGCGAAGTAATTACGCATGTTTTTCCCGCTAAGATGGCGTAATGTGTCATAAAAAGTATGCCCAAAAAATCAAGTATTTCAAAAATTTGCCAAGAGATGTCAGAGTGGTAGCTAATAATATTTAATGCATTTGGTTGATTTTCATTGATCTTTTAACAATAAATACTTTATAAATGTTATTATATATTATGTATCTCTTTTATAAAAGCATAAAAATATATAAATATAGGCCAGATATAGTCTAATAAGCGATCGGCTGTTAGACTAGCCAGCCATCTATTGCAAGAATTCTGAACTAATTTGACAGTTGGTTTTTAAATAAATCATCTAAGCTTATTTTAAAAATTTCTTAAATAATATGTGATTAATAATAACAATAAATTCATTTTTAAATTTAAAAAAAAATTAAAGGTTATTGGAACAGATTGTTTTTTTGTATTTGCTTGATAACAAAAAAATTAATTACGATAATATTTTAATAAGTCTACCGACCAATTTTCAATTATTTCCTCCTGATGATGGGAGCGACACTCTCCCGAAACGTCGACGAAATAATATAAAAGTTTTTTTTTTTATTTCTGCTGGTTGCCTTGCTCATTGAGCTCCTTATTCAAAATAAATTCATCGTTCTAGCTCTTATATGTTGGTACATTTCATGTAAATATTTAAATTATTAATATTATTAAATAAGGTATATCATATGGTAGGTAGATATTTCATAGTCTAGTACTAAATAAGACCTTTAAAGTAAATTTACTCGACTAAAATCAATTGGGAAATAAAAGTAGCTTTTATATTGTTTGCATTTGCGAGTTGAGTCTATTTGATTTGAGCCTAAGCCTTGTGAATACACTAGGTATAAATGCCTCTCTAAAGACGATTATATTTTGAATCCTGCTTTATATATTGTCCCTCTCTCTCTCTCTCTCTCTCTCTTTCTCTATACGTATGTATGTATGTATGTATGTATGTATAGTAGGAGATTAAAAGTTAATTTATGACGTCGGAGTGGGTAGCCACTGTTAAACAGACGCCTTAAAAAAAATTTAAATATGCTATCAAATAGAAATTTTCTCTTTTGTATGCCACTTACTAAGATATATATTTTGATTTTAGTACATAAAGCCCTTGCTTACCTATATATAGATAGAGAGAGAGAAAGTATTGGATTCATGCCAAAAATTTGATGGATATACACGTTTTGAGGTCCTGCGTCCAAAAAAATGGTTTTCGCAGCATGATCTGTCTCTCCGTGTGTCTGTATCCAATTTTAAGCATGAAGGAATTGAGCTAGGAGGTTGGAATTTTATATTTAAGTTAGGCACCCCCCCCCCGCCCCTAGGGCTTGAAAATAAGCTTTTAAACAAAATCGGTCAAAAAGTACTAGTAAATAACTTCTCTACCTTGTCTTTAAATTCATTGGGTACCAATTTGTTTAAATAAATGTGGACAGGAGAAAAAAACTTTAATAATAAAATAAAAAGTTCCTCAACTGAAAAAAAGACCAACCACAAAATACTGTACCCTCACCCCAAACTATAAATATGTACACTGTAAAAAAAAAAAATTGTTGATTTTGTAGGAAGCAAATTACTAATACTAAATTTAGTAAGTCTTTGCAAAAACCATTTACAAATACGAGGCCAACAGCACATTGTCCTGAAGAAGACCGGAATATCGGTCAAAACGTCGACAAGTGCGTAAAATAAAACGAAAGAGGAAATATATTTTTTCTTTATTGCTTTTGGTCTTGATCTCCTCACTACTCATACATTCAGCCACTTCTCATGAAATAAATACAAGTATTGTAATTTTAGAAAGACATTTAAAAATTAAAGTGCAAGTGTGTGGTAATTTTAGAATTCCCAAACTGTTTTCGGAAAAAATACAATTTTTAAAGAAAATTAGTATACAATGTATGTAAAAATACAATACATACTCTACTTTTCGAAGAAAATGTTTTTTGTTGTAAATATTTGAACGCATAAATTTAGTAGATAAATCCATAGAAGTTATCATTTACAAGGGAAATTTGTGAATTTATTATTCCAAAACATATTAAAATTAAGATTTTTTTTTACAGTGCAGAGAAATCATTGATATAGGAGAATATTCCTATCCGCATGTGGGTGGCTCTTAAATTAATTTAAAATATTAAGAGTCTAAATTTATTACCTCGTATGTGTTTTCAACAGCGTTTTATTATATATATATATACATGTATTTAGAAGGTTCACAGAAAGAGAGGGAACAAATAAATACACAGCATGCAATAAATCATAATGCGATTAGCGGTCGCCTAGGGTTCCCAAATTAAACCTTCCCTCGACGAGACGCTCGAAACTTTTGTGTCACGATGTGGAAAACATTTCGAGAGTGGGTTGAAAAATTTAAATTGTTAATTAAAACTCGACTGAAGGAGAGAGAGAGAGAGTCAGATTGAAGGAAATACGTTCGTTCTCGTTGGAGAGGTGTTGTTGGCAGTTTGGTACGGTTAGAGGGGGGTACATATCGATTTAATAGCATTTCTTAACTCTTAGAGAGAGAGAACAAAGTCAAATTGTGTTTGCAAAATCGTTGCAAAAGTTTCCTTTTATAAAAGAAATTCCTCCCCACCTCTCTAAGTGCAATTCCATTACCTGCCTTACTTAATTTTTTTTTCCTTTTAAACATTTAAATATGAATTAATTTTTTAAAACTTTTGATGGATTACGAAATAAATTTGACATTTTTATTTAATAAATAACAAACAAACAGATATACAAAAAAAAATGTCATATTGTAAATCATTCCGGAACGAGGTTGAATATAAAATATGTATTTAATTAAAAAAAGAAGTAAATCATAGATTAGTCATTGTCAAATATTTTTTTTTTTATTGTAATCTAACTACTTAAGAAATATGATATTCTTTAAGAAAATGATCGATACTGACGAAGATTTTCAACACCACCGGTATATTTTTCTATAACCTTAAACAAGTCGAATTTTGTGCCTACGAATTACGAATTGCGGGATGCATTGATTTTCTGTTATGATTTGAAGAAAACTGGAGCAGAATCGCATTGAAGCCTACGGTGAGCAGATTCATGGTAAAACACAGAGTTTCGAGTGGTTCAAAACAACAAAAAAGGTGATTTTGAAGTGACAAACGCAGATCGTGGGAAACCGCCGAAAAAGTTGGCAGACATCGAATTGCAAGCCAAAAGGTGATCAGAAACACCTTTTGCTGGACCAGAATCATTCATCGAAATTGGGATGAAGACCATCCGGGATTCAAACGAAAAGAACGAAAGAGAAAGTCTATGGAGATAATACTCAAAACTGAGGCAATCAAAAGAACTTCTTGGGACATTTAACCAGAAGAGAACTGCGGATTGGATGAAAATTACATTAGTAAGAACAAGTTGAGAATACAGATAGGATTCTTAATAGGACACTTAGACTAAGGAGACATCTGAAGAATCTGGGTCTGGAAGAAATCGACATATGCAGATTCTCGTGAATCAGCAGAAGAGACTCCAGCTCACCTCCTCAAGGATTGTGGAGCTCCTGATCCACAAGAGAAGAAGAATATGGGGAGCATACTGTCTGTCTTCAAAGGAGCTTCTATCCTTAGAACAGCGCTAGATCCTCAGCTTTTTGGAAGCTACCGGCCTGGAAAGGATACTCTAAACGGGGACTAATATGGTAGGAGGATGATAGAAAGGGAGGCACAATAGGTCCAGGAGGTCGCAGTGCAACACAACCCCTTCGAAGAAATCTATCTATCTATCTAGATATCAAATATTAGAAATTATTTGATAGGTGAGTAAAAGACTATCCTTTGCACCTGGTCACCAGAACCTCGACCTACCCCAACTCGCTGTGCAAAGGATAGTACACTGATGCCCCGGAAAGACTGGAAATCCTGGGCTCAATTCCCGGGGGCCACACATATTCACATATGTTAAATATATCTAACAATTGTAAGTCCGAATCGAGGTATGCATTGAATATTAATATCTCATTCAAATATATATAGTTTGCTGATGATCGAATTCGAGATATCCAGCCAATTCTGGCCACGGGGCGCTTGTCCATTCACTCATTTAATTGTTAAAATATTTATCTCTTTGATCCAGGTGTAAAGGAAACACACCAAAGCCCCCGAATTCGACTCCCGTTTGGTTCACCAACAAATAGAAATTTCACATTGAAATGAACATTTACATTAATTGAATCTAATCGAGGCTTTTGAATAACAATATCTACATATCTCTCTAAAATTTAAAGTAAACAATTTTATTTAGCTATCAAGCGTTCGTCGATGCACTCAACTGCAGTTACATGAGACGTGTTGGGTTAGATATGCTCTTTTTTTTAATTTAGCGCGTTCTTTTCGAAAAAATTCAATAATGGATGACGTCAGGAGTTCCTTTTGTTTGGGCAAGTATAGAATAAAAAAAATTTTATTTATTGACAGGATTTATTTAGGCGACGAATCCATTGCAATTAGAAAGTTAGGCCTAATAAGTTAAAAATATTTGTGAGAAAAAAACATAATTTCAGTATTAAGGTACATAGCCCGATAGCCTGATGATGGTCGGATAACGACCGAAACGTCACGAATTTTGGGAGTTTTATTGTATTAGAGACACACCTTCCGGGCTGCCACCTCCTTTTTACCAATATGTTTATTTCCTGGCTAATAATTCTCTGTCGCCAAAAAAGACTTCTATTGATTTATAATCATGTATTGACGACCAACATATCTCAAAAATGTCGACGAAATTAAACTAGAGCGTTCATTTTATTAATTTTGGATGTAATCTAAATTCTGGAATGAATTTTGTGGCTTTCCTCAAATTAATAAAAAAAAAAATTCCTCATCAAAGGGCAGACGAGAAGGAATGAATAAGAAATTCTTTAAAGGGATCGTCTTCTTCCTCTCTGATCGCGATTGAATCTTTTCCACTTAATGACTCTCCATCGACAATAAAGTTAGCTTAATTAAATTCACACTCCTTCCTTGCACTAACCTCCCATTTACCATACACTTACTTACTTACTCCTCTCGGAGTTTTCTAATTTAATAATTTGCCGAGTGGAAAATTGAGAGGAATCTTATTACAAGTATCCTATATGGTAATGGAATTTTAGATCCAAATTTTCTATTAATAATTTTTTTTTTATGATATAGAAGAGATGTGGCTGTATATTAAAATTTATGGCAGCCCAGGAAATATAATCAACATTTGAGTTGATAATCTTGTCCTTTTTCGAGACAACCAATCATTTAATAATACTAGTTGTAGGGTTTCATAAAGAATATTGTAAATTTAGGTAAGCATGAATTTTAAAGAACATGCAAAAGTACATCGGGACCTGACTTGAGTTGAGTCCGGTGGTTTTCATAACCAAAATTTTAAAAATCTGGTGTGACTGGTCGCAGAGCACACAACTTGCTGGTGTACTTTGCGACCAGATTTTTTGGGTCGACATATAATCAGTTTCCGTCAATATATATTCAAGATATAAATTTTATAAACATGGGTAAAATATTTATATTTTGTTACCATGGCAACCATTTCTCCTATCTTTCCTATGAAGTACAAGAGTAAAGTGTGCTTCAAACAATTGAGAATATATCAATACATTTTCAAGAGCATCTAATAAATAATTGATTTTTGAATTTTAATCAAAATCGTTAGAGCGAATTTTGAGAAAATCGAAAAAAACTGAAAAAGTACATCAGTAAAGTACTAGTACTCTTTTTGGCCGATTTTGTTTAAAAGCTTCGTGTCGCACTCCATGGAGGTACCTAACTTAAATATAAAATTTCAGCCTCATAGCTCAATTCCTTCATGCTTAAAATTGAACACAGACAGACAGACAGACAGATCATGTCGCGAAAACCACTTTTTTGGATTCAGGAGACCTCAAAACGTGTATATTCATCAAAATCTCTTCATCGAATTTTTGACATGTTCGCAAGACTTTCTCTCTATATATTTCATATATAGGGTAAGAGAAAGTAAAAAACTACAATTTTAACTCAAACAGTAGGTATCACCTGGAGTTGAACTAATTGACTCTAATCACTAATTAATATAGATAATCCATTGATAAATGAAGAACAAACTCTTCCTTATCCCTTGCGTTTATTAATCATGCCACCACTCCCAGGTATTATAATTTAACAAAAACATTTGACTTTAATAACATCTAAAAACTTTAATAATTTAACAAAAAAATTCCTTTCTCAATTTTATCAGTTGAGTAGAGATAAAATCAAGTGATAACTAACTGTAGATGAGAAAAAGGAAAGGAGGTGGAACGGACAAAGGGCAGTTCGCCCCTCCCTTCCCACCCCCTTCATCGACCCAACCAACGAACGGCATTCCTCTCCAGTCATGTAAGTATGTAAATAAACCCATATATAAAATTACCAGCAATTTGTCTTCTATTATACTATATAAAGCAGCCATATTCATCAGGCCACAAAATCAAGGAGTGTACTCACCAACAAAGGGGTGGGGATTAGAGACCGCTCTGAGAGTGAATGAATTTAATGCCCGTCTCGCACACCATATTTACCTGAAACAAAAAATAAAAATTGTTTAATGCCTTTTCTTTTTTTTTATTCACATATTAATAAATTATCTGATGAAATGGAAGATTATTAATAAATTAAATGAAAAATGCATTAGAATTTGAATATGATGAAATTTAGTCATTCCCATTTCCCGTCTCTATTTCTTATATTTATTTGAAAAATCTGGTGTGACTGGTCGCACAGCACACAACTTTGTATTACCTTAGGTAATTGAAAGTTGTGTTCTGTTCTTGTCACACCAGATTTTTTTGTGTCGACATATATTTAGTTTCCGCCGATATATTAGAATTCAAGATGTAAAATTTATAAAAAAAAAAAAACATTTTTATTTTAAAATAATGGCAACCATTTCTACTATCTTTCCTTTGAAGTATTATGGAAGTGTACTTAAAACAATTTTGATGGCGAAATACGACTACACCCAATATATCATCAATTGATTAATGAATTTTAATCAAAATCATTAGGACGAATCTTGAGAAAATCGAAAAAACTGAAAAAGTACATCAGTAAAGTACTATATATACCGTATATTGATTTTCAGAATTAGTCTATTATTATGGACACCCTGAACATACAAATTGAGTTTATTATTAGTTTGATTCTTTAAAGCAGCGTTTCCCAACCTTTTATCCACCACCCCAAAGACGCGTTGGGAATAATATTCACACTAGCGGCACCCTTCCTTTTTTTCCTATCAAATCGAAATTTTTTTCCACCCTGGGGCAAATTTTTTTCCCTTGCGTGAAAATCATTTGACCTTTTTTTGGTAAAGCTTTTTCCGATCTACGGAAAATTTTGCCGCTTCCATTTTAATCATTTGACCTTTTTTAGCAAAACTTTATTTTTTCGCCTCTTTAATTTATTTATTTTTATCTAAATATCTCGCCACCCCTTAGCATTCTCGCGGCACCCTTGGTCCGGGGCACATTGTTGGACCCTCTTTAAAGAGTTGTAGCTGATCAAATTAATTTTAGAAACTATAGTTTAATTATTATTAATTTTAAAAGATGTATCTTAACTTGGTATATTTTACAAGTAATTCAGAGACGGTGACTTATACATCAAGCGTGTTACACAAAATCATCTTAGTTTTTAATAATGCAGAAATACCTATATCTTCCATAGAAAATTGATGGTGATTGTGACAAAACAGAGTGTCCAAAAGTTGTTAGTAATTTATTTAAAAAGAGCATATTTCAAAACATTAATATGCTGAAGTTCAAAATTTTCTCTCAACTCCTTTCATGAAATGTATAGAGGTAAGAGAAAGTAAAAACGAAGATATATGCTCAAATATTTTTTTTAGCACTTAAGGGTCTTTGAGAAAAAATTTCTCTTTTTTTTACTACCTATATTGAATATCATTTTGGTTTTAGGGTTTTCTTCATTCAAATTATATATAATGACTTCAATTTTTTTCCCCATACCCTTAGAGCCAGTTATTATTGATTAAATAATAGACTTCTTGGAGTGGAGTCATTTCTCTTTCAGAGAAAATCCTTAATAATATAATATTTCGTTTGACTAATATTCTGTTTTTTGTCTCTCATAATTATAAACTACACAAACATACGAAATGTATTTTTTCTTGTCTTATTATGCCGATATTGAGTCAAAAAAAAAAAATGAAAATGTGAAGTAACACAGAGTGATTGAGTGATTTTAGAAGGGTTTCATATTCCAAACAAAATGGGGATTTTATAAACTTAAATATAAGAATCTATATACGGTATATAATTCACTTGTATATCTATCTGTCACGGTGTATTTCCATTGAAATTTCGAAACGAAATTTTATATTACTCAAAGAAGAACTTCAAAGGATTACAGGAAAGTTTTGCCCTGGAATTTTTAAACTTTTTGAGTTATTAAATGTTGAAGTTAAGATTTTCCCAGTAGGAAATATTTATGTATTCTTTGCATTTATGTAGAACCTTTCTATTAAAAATCTGACCTGTGAGTCAATTAATTGAAATACTGAAAGGATTGAAGGGGTAAAGTGGCTGTTGTATTTAACACAAAAGGTGACAGGAGCAGTAAGCCAGGTTATTAGTCTCAACGAAATAAGACTCTCGGTTTCTTTGGGTTTTCCAGATTAAAAATAAATAAATTTATCATTATCTGAGAAAAAATCTCTAATGGATCTATTAATTTAATAAAAAACCCCAATAACAAATTCCTTAAAATGCTTTGAGATACAAATTTATAGACCACACCGACTTCTCCTTAAATTGATTCTCGAATCCTCAAAACGCATTTGATGATATGAGTTAAATTGAATCGTTTTTTTTTTCGGCATATTATACAGACATCATACAGACTTTAAGGTGGGCGTCTCGAAAAGCCGTTAGAACACGATTCACTACCGAGTTACTCTAGGCGACAAGAGATCGCGTTAGTTTATCCCATAGGAATACAAGGGATTTATTCCATTTCATTTGAAAGATTCCAGCTAATTAATTAAGGGTAAAAATTATTATTTTTTAACACAATGATTACTAATTTAATTATCTATAAGATATAGAGCTCCTTTTTAAAAATATCTTTTATTTAATGCGATTAATCTAAAAAAATCTAAAATTTCATTTTTCGAAAATTAAAAAAAGGGCTTCTATAGTTGTAGATATTTTAAATAGCTTTAATTAAAAAAAAATTTGAGGTGGATAGCTTCAAAATTGTGGCCGCTGGAAACTCCCAAAATTAGCACCCCGAGACGCGCACCTTAAACGATAATAATTATTTTGGAGTCCAGGCATATTTATTTATATGCCTACTATTTGGTATCAAAATTATTTAAATAATTTCATCGAGCTGCCTGGGGTCCGAGCCCACTCCTTGACTTTGAGATGTAAAATATTGACATCTCTAACCTCTCGGCTACGGGGCGGGGCTTTTTGCCACTAATATTCAGTTGGTTGGCACTGTTACAAAAAAAAAAAAAAAAAAAAAAATTGGAAATTATAAACATGATGATTAAATTTAATTAAAATAAAACCTTTTTAGTTAATTTCATACTGATATGTTTATTTTTTTTAATTCTCCTTATTGCATCATAGCCACTTGTTAATACTACTGTAGATCCAGCGCGCAACTTGAGTGCACATAAAAACAAAGAAATAAAATCGCTTGTTTTATTGTTATTTATTCTATAAACTGTATGCAGGTGGAATTTTTAAAAAGCTCACGATGACGTCTTAAAAAAAAAAAATAACCAAAATGAAAATTCTCTCTCCCTAGGAAAGGGAAAAAAAATAGGGCATGTGGGATCGTATAAGGAAATTAAATGGCCAGCGTTAATTGTTATCACGCAGATAAGTTGATTATAAAACAACTGTGTTGCTTCATATGCGTCCCTTTATGTGTCTTGCTTGAATTCTTAAGAACAGACCCAAAGACAACAATCGAGCTGTAAAGTAGAGTAACAATAAGGTTTTTAGACTTTTGAAGAAATTCATCTGGTGGCTGTTTTTATTACTTTCAACTTCAACCTAGGGATGGAAAAGGATCTAGAAAAGTCGATATTTTTCGATTCTCAGAATCGATTAATCATTTCTGAAAGTCGACTTTTTAAAAATTCTATAACTCGGGCTTAGAAAATACTCAGTAAATATTAAATATATTTATTTATTTATAATATATAAGAGGTCGTCCACATATTAGGTAACCAGCGGCGTAACTAGCCTTTGAGGGCGGAGGGGGCGAAGCTCAACTGGGGCGCAGTTTTTCGTTCGACCTTTTTTTTTTAGTATTTGAATCTCGGTCGGGCTTTTCTTTTGTAATTTTTCTCCGTATTTGTGATTTAAAAAGGAATTTATTATGAATTTCAAAAAAAAAAAAGCCGTAGATTTTGGGAAAAAGCGGATGCGCGAGGCCTTTTTTTAAAAATATTAGCCGCTTTGTGCGCCTTCGGCGGCCTTTGCGCCTTGCCAGCGGAACGAAGAACTTCTGCCCCCCCCCCGCCCACACTCCTTTTCATAAAACTATGAGAAGAAAATTACACTAGTCGACAAGGTTTATTTCACAAGAAATCTGATTAGTGACCCTAGTGCATTTTTTCATTCTGAATTCAGATATGTAGTTAGAATTTTTCCATCAGGCACAGTTTTAGAGATATAGAGCAAAATAGATTTTAGTCGAAAATGGGCTCTAAAACGGCTTTTATTTAAAATGTCCAAATTATTTTTAACGCCGCACCCCGTCAAATTATGCAGATAGTTAGAATACATATAAATTTTAAGTTTCATTCCAATCGGAGGTCATTTAGACGTGCCGCAAACGGCTTAAAGTTTCAAAAAATCGAAATTTTCAAGATTTTTTTTTGCTTTGGTCACCCTTAATACAATTTTAGAGATCCCTGAATGAAAAAAACATATATGTACGATATTCTGTAGTTCTTTGGCTTTCTAAAAAGCATTCATTCGTAAAAATCTGTTAATTATTAACGAAATTATTAATAAAAACGTAAGCAAAAGAAAAAACACAAGTACACTCACTGGTCGAAAAAAATGGACTTCAATTGAATTAAAAAGCGAACCCTATCCACGAGAAGCTAATGTATCCTCTCTTGAGCATCGGGTCACGGGCCCTAACTTTATTATATATTATTAAAAAAAAATATTTTTGAATCTCATATCTTTCTTTATACTTCTAAAAGAACAAGAGGTCCATTTTTTTTGTCCAGTGAATGTACTTGTGTTTTTTCTTTGCTCACGTTTTTATTAATAATTTCGTTAATAATTAACAGAATTTTACGAATGAATGCTTTTAGAAAGCCAAAGAACTATAGAATATCGTACATATATGTTTTTTTCATTCACGGATCTCTAAAATTGTATTAGGGGTGACCAAAGCAAAAAAAATCTTGAAAAGTTCGATTTTTCTAAACTTTAAGCCGTTTGCGGCACGTCTAAATGACCTCCGATTGGGATGAAACTTAAAATTTATATGTATTCTAATTATCTGCATAATTTGACGGGGTGCGGCGTTAAAAATAATTTGGACATTTTAAATAAAAGCCGTTTTAGAGCCCATTTTCGTCTAAAATCTATTTTGCTCTATATCTCTAAAACTGTGCCTGATGGGAAAAAACTGAATTGATATTTGAATTCAGCATGAAAAATATTTCTAGAATTTCATATCTTCATTCTTGTGAAAGAAAAAAAAGTTCATTTTTGTCGACTAGTGTTATTATTGTTCCAATCCAGTGCCTGTTTGCAGGGGCGTATAGGCCTATAGAAATTTTTTTTAGGGGGGGGGGGGCCTGATTTCAAAAATTTTTTTTCGTGGAACCAAATTTTTCCACCCGCGGAACATTCCCTCTTTCGCGGAACCAAAATTTTTTTCCGCCCGTGGAAATATTTTCTTTTTTTAGAGACACAAAATTTTTTCCTATGTGCCGCGGAACAGAAATTATCGTGCTGCGGGGCCTAGCAAACATTTCGGGGGCATGATTGAGGATTTTTTTACATTCATAGCATACATAAATATTTCTCTATACTTTTCCTATAGAGAAATCGTAACTTCAATAAATAATAACTCAAAAAGTTATATGAATTTCGGGTGGAAAATATTTTCCTGTATTCACTAGAAGGTCCTCTTTAAGCATATAAAATTTGGTTTCGAAATTCCAGGACGTTGCCCAAATAGAGCGTGACAGACAGACAGACGGACATTAGCGAATTATATATATAGAGATTTTAAAAAAATTTCAAATAATGGAAAAAATCTTTGAAAAATTTTTTAAGTAAATTCATAGAGAGGCAAATATTATTTGTCAGATTTTGTCCAATCTCTTATTTTTTATGACCCGCTCCGTGACTGCCCTCTACTGTCATGTCTCAGAACTAGCCCACTCCATAATTATAGCATATTGAATTTCTCTTTGATTATTATTCTCCCCTCCTGCTCTATTCGGTTTAAATACCGTATTAATATTTAGATAAAATTAAAATATCTACACTTTGTCAAGTGGTCTTCCCACTCACACACCCACTCACCCTCGATCTATTATTTTAATAAACACTAAGCTTTGAAATTATTATTAATAAAATTCCACCACATTTTCTTTTGATGTGGCTTCTTTATTTTATTATTAATTATGAAATTGCCGGTTACGCATTTTGGTGATTAATATTACGGCGGGTATTATTGCGAAAAGATTAATTTACTCCGTTTTGTTTATCTCTCTGGTGGCATTTGAATTAATTAAATTTATATTTATAAAAAATTACGCATGGAGGGAGTTTATAATACTTGATATTTATTATATAATATTATATGAGTTAATAGCATACCAACATGAGCGCGTAAATAAGGAAGTATTCATTCATTCATTCATTCAGAAGTCAACTAAAATATAATTGAATTCCTTAGAAATTCATATTCATACGTAAAGTTTATTATATACACCCCAACACCACGTTCCCCCTCTCTTTCTCTTATTTGTAAAGAATTTAATAAGAATTTATTTTTAATTTCAAGTTTCTTATAGTCGGGATTTTCTTGGTACGTATATTTAAAATATTATCATCTTGAAGAAATAGCAAAATGTTAGGACCTTAGATCCGAGTGCCCCTCTTCAGCAGAATTTTACTTTCCAGCAATCTTTAAAATAAATATTCTCATTTTGCCATTGAAACTGTTTGAAGCACACTTTGCTATTGTACTTCATAGTAAAGTACTCTTGTACTTCATAGTAAAGATAAGAGAAATTGTTGCCATGGTAACAAAATTTAAATATTTCCCCATATTTTAAATTTTATATTCAAAGATGGCCTCGGGGTTTTTCATAAAAACACGATTTGCGGCTAAACGGTTTGTTTTAGAATACATTGCATGACATAAAGTCATACTAAAATTGGTTGTAGAATCTAACTATGCAATAATATACAATTCTATTTTAAAAAAATCTGGTGTCTTTATATATTTAGTTTCCTATAGCGGCTTAGTTCCAAACTTGACGACGCGATTCATAGATGGTGCTGAGCTACGAATGCTTCAACATCAATAAAGTGTACTTCAAACTATTTTCACGAAAGATTTCACTGATATACTTTTTAAAGAGCATAAAAAAATAGTTGATATATGAATTTAAAAAAAAATCGTGATAGAGAATTTTGAGAAAATCGCAAAAAACTGAAAAAAGTACATCAATAAAGTGTACTTCAAACGATTTCCACGAAAAATTTCACTGAGATACTTTTTAAAGAGCATCTAAAAAATAGTTGATTTATGAATCTTAAACAAAATCGTTTTTTTTTTTTTTTATAAACTTTGAGAAAATTGAAAAAAAAAAAACTGAAAAAGTACATCAGTACAGTACTAGTACTTTTTAGTCGATTTTGTTCGAAAGCTTATTTTGAGTGTCCGAGAGGGTACGTAACTTAAATATAAAATTTCAATCCGGTAGCTCAATTCCTGCATGCTAAAAATCTACACACACCGACACAGAAACACACACACAGACAGACCAATTTGCCGGACCCACTTTTTTAGACTCAGGGGACCTCAAAACATGTATATCCATCAAAACGTCGACATCGAATTTTTGAAATGATCACAATACTTTCTCTATATATTTCATATAGGCCTATAGGGTAAGAGAAAGTAAAAAACATAATGAAGTGCAATTGGAACAAAAATATTTTAAATTTGAAGCCCTAAAGGCCCCTCATTATGCACCATCTTCAAACTTTAATAAAAATATCCGTTAAGAAGCCCACAATCTTCCGTCCACGCACTCTTGGCCCACCCGGTACTATTTTTCTTCTTAATATAAAATTTCACCAGAGTGGAGTGTAAATATAGTTCGTTTTTTTTTTGTGAATTGACAATTAACTAGGAGTAAAGAAAATCTATTTATAATGCAAATGATGAATGTCAATGCAAAGTTCTTTAACAATTCAACGTGATATTAATATTGATTAATCTCTAAAATAATTTCTTGTTGTTTTTTATTTTCTTTGCTATTTATTAATTCACCTCTGTTACAACAAAAAGTTTAATAGCATGAAACTAAAATTATATCTAAATCAATTTTTGACATCACCTAAGGGGAGTGAAAAAAAAAAAAGTACTTAAATTATAATGCATAATTTATTCCCAAGATGGATTTTGTTTGGCTAAGCGAAAAACTTTGATTAGAAAGGCGACATGTCATAAAATTTAATCAGCGAACTATTGAGTTTATTGTACTCCATTGCTAGGACGTGGTTCGATTCCCAGCGGTGTCTATATACATTTTTTTTTTTTTTTTTTGATTAATAAATAAATATATCTTCTCAAGCTTCAATTTTGTTAAAACTAATTCACTGATTAAATTTTATGTCATATCGGCTTTCTAATCGAAGTTTGTAAAATCTTTGTAAATATATCTTGGAAATAAATTATGCATTATTTGCTCTTTTTTAGCCATTTTACGGGGGCTTGAAATATAGAGGTTACAAATGCAAAGAGCAAACGCAACAAATTGACATGAACATGTGTGCTCTATCAGGGGCGTATATAAGGGGGGGGGGGGGGACCGGGCCCTCCCCGAAATTTTCTAAATGCATACACATATACAGGGATATACAGATAATAATGGTTCTCGGCCCCCTGCAAAATGTTTGCTTGGCCCCGTAGGGCGAAGATTTAGGTTCCTCAAAAAAGAAAATGTTCCGCGAGCTGTACACGTAAAAAATATTTGGAATATTTGGTTCCGCAGGTGGCAAAAATTTCGCGCCTCTAAAAAAAAGGTAAAATATTTCAATGGACGGGAAAAAGGCACATGAAAGAAAATTTTGGTTTCGCGGGTGACAAAAAAAAATTTTTCCGCAAAGCGGAAAAATTTGGTTTCGCGATAATAAAATTTTCGCAGAAAAATTTTTGAGATCAGCAGCCCCCCCCCCCCCCGAAAAAAATTTCTATATACGCCCCTGTGCTCTATGCAGTTAGAAAAAAAAACTATTTCAAGGCTCTAATCAGTTTTTGGTGATAAGCAAGATGTTATTATTTCTTAGAGAATGCAGAAGAAAAGATTTGAGTGGTAAAAAATATTTGAAAAGATAGTTTAATAGTTAATAAATGTATGTGGAATGATGTCGAGATGATAAATTCAAATACAGAAGGCTTTTTTTCACCAGGGTTGGATGATCTATTTTGTAATGAGTTTTATTTGACCTTATTGCATATAAGGTCAAATAAAAAACTCAATGCAAAATTGTTTTTTTTTTTTCATCCAACACTGCCGAAAGAAATAGGCTTCTATATTTGGATTATAGTTAATATATTGCATTCGAGGACAAGATTTTGATGGAAATACACGTTTTGATGGGTGCTGTAAAATGGTCTATCTGGGAATTAAATATCTCAAGAAGGAAACAGGCTACGAGGTTAAAATTTGATATATAAGTTCTGTTACCCCATGGAACGTAACACGAAAATTTTGAACAAAATCGGTCAAAAAGCACTAGTACTTTACTGATGTACTTTTTAAATTTTTTTCGATTTTCGCAAAATTTGGTCTAACGATTTTTATTAAAATTCAAAAATCAATTATTTTTTAGATGTTCTTTCAAATGTATATTCTCATTTTGCACTCAAATTTTTTTGAAGTACACTTCACTTTTGTACTTCATAGGAAATATAGGAGATATGGTAACAAAATAGAAACATTTTGGAATTAGATTTAAATGAGGTGTATAGCTGATAATACGATTTATTTAAGGTTCAGGAAATCTCAAATGAGCAACGCAACTAGTCGTTTTTTCAATTTTTATTTAAATGCAAAGTGCCAACGTTTCGGTCGCAAATAGGACCATCATCAGGGCCAAGCCATTGTCAATTTATTATTCCTCATGGTCATATTGGCCAAAGAAATTATTAATAATGCAATAAATTCAATGACCAAATTATTAGATACAGTAGGTTATTATGGATTGAGATGATGGTCCTATATGCGACCGAAACGTTGGCCCTGGCACTTTGCATTTAAATAAAAATTGAAAAAACGACTAGCTGCGTTGCTCATTTGAGATTTTCTGAACCTTAAATAAAGAAATATTTTTCTATGTTTATAAATTTTACATCTTGAAACTAAATATATTTCGACGCAAAAAATCAGTTGGGACAAGCATAGAAGACAAAATTCGTGTCCAGTGCGACCAGTCACTCCAGATTTTAAAATTATTCCAAATCAATATATAATTTGTGTAGAATGAATTTCTTTATTGAATAATTCATTTGATATCGTACTATGTTATTAAGTCTGACCGCCAATTGTTTTATATTTTCTAACTCCATTTATTTTATTTTATTATACAAAACAAAATAGTCGTTTAATAAAGAACGCTCTCGCTACGCTTCGAGATAATTTTTTTCAATGTGTGTGTGTGTGTGTGTGTGGGTGTGTGGTTGGTTAGTAAGAACGATCGCTTCGGAAGGGTTATTTAAGGATTTTTTTTTTTTTTTTTGGTTGAAGGGAAAGGGCTCGAGAGGCCGCAAAAGCAATGAATGCAACGAGAGCGAAAGAGAGAGAGAGAGAGGATTGGCGAACAGCCAAATACAAAAGCACTTTCCTTACCCCCTTTACTTTAGCATTATTGGCAAAGGTATCTAATACCTCCCAACTGAATGCCCTAACGGGTATTAATGAAGTTGAAATAAGTCTATACCGAGTTTATTAAAATGAAAGGTTACGAAAGATAAAAAAAAAAGATAAAATCTACGGGTATGATATCGGTAATAATAATTATTTAGGTAATAAAATATAAGGGGTAAAAGTGACTAATATTACAAGAGATCAGTGAAAACGTTAATTTGTTGATCAAAACAAACCTAAGCAAAGTCGAAAAATCCAATTGGGGCTTATTTTTCAGCAAATTCAAGAGGTCGTGACCATCAATAAAATATTAAAAATCTGGTGTTACTATCTGCATACTACTCGTTTTCGGTAGTCACAGCATATTTAATGTCGTAGGGTTATTCAGTATATATATATATATAAATATGAAATTTCATTAATTATATCGAGGGCAGGTTGTTAAGAAAGGGGCTTTCATTGTTAAAAAGCTATAAACATGGGATTTTTTTACTTTCTCTTACCTATATGTATATGTTACATATACATAGAGAGAAAGTATTGGATTCATGTCAAAAATTCGATGTCGAGATTTTGATGGATCTTCACGTTTTGAGGTCCCCTGAATCCAAAAAATGTTTTTCGCTACATAGTCTGTCTGTGTGTGTGTTCAATTTTAAGCATGAAGGAATTGAGCTACGAGGTTGAAATTTGATATTTAAATTTTGTACCCGCCTGGACCGTGAAAATAAGCTTTTAATCAAAATCGGCCAAAAAGTACTAGTACTTTACTGATGTATTTTTTTCAGTTTTTTTTTTCGATTTTCTCAAAATTTGCTCCAACGATTTTTTTTTTTAAATTCAAAAATCAATTATTTTTTAGATGCTCTTTAAAATGTAGGCCTATATTCTCATTTTGACATTAAAATCTTCTGAAGACCACTTTACTCTTGTATTTCATAGGAAAGATAGGAGAAATGGTTGCCATGGTAACAAAATATAAATATTTATAAATAATATAAACACAGAACACAACTTTCGATTACCGAAGGTAAGAGAAAGTTGTGTGCTGTGCGCCATTCACACCAGATTTTTCTTCAACAATCGTTATTGCTTTCATGGTTTCCTAATTAAATAATCGATTATGAAAATAAATAATCGAATTTTTCTAAAAATTATTTTTTTCTCTTCCCGTAGAAACCATTTTACCTTTTTTACAAAAAACTTTTTGCCTTTTTAATAATCCGATCTTTTAAAACGCATTTTTCCCAAAAATAATCGATTAATTAAGCTTAATTAAAATTTTTTTTAATAATCGATTATTTTTTAAGAAAATAATCGGTAAATAATCGATTATTTTGCACAGCCCTACCGTAAACTAATCAGTTCCTTAATCCCTCTCTTCTATAATAGTCTTTTCTCTCTTAAAAACCATTTACATTAATAGATATACTTAATTAAATAAAAAGAATCCTAAGCACTTTTTGTTAAACAAAAGAAAAATTCCCATTTACCCGTCTCTCTCTGAAAATCATCGTTATCACCATCATCAGTTTAATTCTCTAATTTCACCGAGCGAGGTGAATAGGTCGCCGTTCTATTTTAAGCGCTATATTGACTTGACTTGTAATATGACTTTTGATTAGATAATCAGGAATAACTCGCTAATCCATTGGGGGGAGAAGAGGATATTTATAAAAAATTTTTTTTGTTTGTTTCTTTAACATCCGCTATAGCCAAAACAGATGAATATTTGACAATTGTGTTGCTCTGCGAGGTTCATCAAATAATTACTCATCCTGGCCGTCCGCCATTAGCCAGCCCCAATTGGGGGGGGGGGGGGAGCAAAGGCAACCTCCGACAAAACGCTACGTAATTTATACATCCGTTGGATTATGCCAGGCAGCAAGCAAGCTGAAATATAAATTCCCCTTCCACTTAGGGAATGCCCAATTAAAAAATCATCAGCACCCCCCTCCCCTACGCGCGTAGAGATGTTAATTTGTTACTTATGTACGAATCACACTTCACTTCCTCACACATATGGTCGGGGAGTTAGTAAATCTAAATTCAAATTAGAGACTGAGATAGAAATTTTTTAAAAAAGATCTCTTTTGATCTAGTTAAGGAGTTTAATTTAAAAAAAAATAATCTCATGAAAAGTTTATACATCATAAAATCTTAAAGTGGAGATTAAAAAAAAAAAAAAAAATTTAGAGAGAAAAATGAGATGGAGAATTTTTTAGTCCATTTTATTATATGCAAATCTCGGGAATTAGATTAATAGAAGTGTCCTGAAGAAGACCGAAACAGTCAAAGAATAAAGTAAAAATAAAAATCGATTAATGAATGGAAATTATTTACACTAAAAATAAAAATCTTTGCTAAATTAATTAATCTCATAGCTCCTCGAAAGGTTCAACATTTTTTACGGACAACAAAAAACATGACTGACTAGAATCTACATTAACTATTTTAAAAAGGAAATATTGTATTACTCTATATCAGTGGTTTTCAAAACTTTATGTTACCACGCCTCCCTTAAAAATATTTAATCTTATGACGCCTCCCCCCCCCTCCCATTTTATAAAATAATACAAAAACAAAAATTTTTAATGCTAAAAAATATAAATTTATATTAAAATATTTTTTTTATTTATTCTTATTTATATAGAAACCAGCAATCATTTGGGAAATTGGTCCTGGGGGCCAATATTAGCGCCGCCTCACAGTTTGGATAATGCTGGTATAAGGGTATTTTATGGATGATGGAATTTGTATCAGAAATGAAAGAAGAGAACGCAACCATAATTTTTTCTTTAAAAATATATTTTAACAGCTTACGTTTCGGCCTTGGTCAAAGACATCCTCGAATGATCACTAACAGCTCGGAGGATGGCTTTGACCAAAGCCGAAACGTAAGCTGTTAAAATATATTTTTAAAGAAAAATTCTGGCTGCGTTTTCTTCTAATTTTCATTTCTGAAGAAAAATATTTTTCTCAAATCTTATTTTCCCGCCCTAGAGGGGTGCCTAACTTAAATATAAAATTTCAACCTCCTAGCTCAATTCCTTCATGCTTTAAATTGAACACAGCAACACAGACACAGAGATAGACCATGTCGAGAAAACCACTTTTTTGAATTCAGGGGACCTCAAAACGTGTATATTCATCAAAATCTCGACATAAAATTTTTGACATGAATCCAATACTTTCTCTCTCTCTATATATATGTATATTAACTTATACATATAGGTAAGAGAAAGTAAAAATTCAAATCAGAATTGGGATTAGTTCTATATACAAAAATCTGGTGTGACTGGCGCACAGCACACAACTTTCTCTTACCTTCGGTAATCGAAAGTTGTGAACTGTGCTTGTCACACCAGATTTTTTGTGTCGACATGTATTTAGTTCCCGGCAGTAGGGAATATTTGAATTCAGATGTAAAATTTATAAGTATGGGAAAATATTTATATTTTGTTACCATGGCAACCATTTCTCCTATCTTTCCTATGAAGCACAAGAGTAAAGTGTGCTTCAAACAATTTTGAGGGGCAAAACGAGAATATACATTTGAAAGAGCATCTAAAAAATAATTGATTTTTGAATTTTAATCAAAATCGTTAGAGCCAATTTGAGAAAACACACACACACACACACACAGACAGACACACACAGACAGACACAGACACACACACACAGAGACAGACCATGTCGCGAAAACCACTTTTTGGATTCAGGGGACCTCAAAACGTGTATGTTCATCAAAATCTCGACATAAAATTTTTGACATGAATCCAATACTTTCTCTCTCTCTATATATATGTATATTAACTTATACATATAGGTAAGAGAAAGTAAAAATTCAAATCAGAATTGGGATTAGTTCTAGGTATATACAAAAAGATGCGGTGGAAATGCGAGCCTTCGCCGCGAAATTACTCTCAAAATAATTTGAATACATTTATAAATAATTATTTTTATTTTATTTTGAAATTATTTTATTTTAATTTTCAACCCTTGCCCTCGGGGCTTGGTGTAGAGGTTAGCGTGCTAACCTCGTATACCAAACGACGCGGGTTCGGACCCCAGGCAGTCCGATGATTTTATTTAAGCCAATTGGATACCAAATGGCTTAAATAAGAATGCCTGGACCCCATATATGTATATTTATCAATAACGGATATCTTAAAAGTCTTATATGGCCAAAGTTGCCGAAAAACTGTGTAAATGTGTGTGTGAATGTGAGAGTGAATGAGAAAAAGTGTGAATGTTAAAAAAAAAAAAAAAAAAAATTTCAACCTTTAATCCACCCTTGTGTAAAAGTATATTAAGGAAATTTGAATAACAAAAATATAGGCGATATAGAAAGAATATAATGGTAAATAATGGTGACTTAAGAAAAGATAAAAAAAATTCCCTCAGACTTGGTGTAGTTGGTAGCGTGCCTACCTTCTATACCGAACGTCGCGGATTCGGACCCCTGGCAGTCCGAAATGGATAACAAATGGCTTAAATAGAAATGCCTGGACCCCCAATATGTATATTATTAATTAACCCCCCCCCCCCTAACGGTTATCGTTAAAAAAAAAGATAAAAAAATAAAAAACTATTTTTTTTTCAATGACACCTACACTCCCCCTCCGCCTTTCAACAGCTTATATTCACCCTCTACCCTTACATTGTTAGTTAAATAAAAAATATTTAATTACATATTCAAAAGAATTGTTTTTCGCAGTCAAATTATTTGATTCTATCATTTTTTTTTTTTTCAATGATAAAATGCATAATAATTACCTTTAATAAGACACTCAAGAGGGTGTGTTGGCTGTCGGAGTGGTCAGGGTGGGTTACACTATATTAATTATTCACTTTGATTCACTTTAAACACAAAAAAGAGAGCAGCGCCTGCCAGCAGGCCACGCTCTCGACTGAACGAGAGGACTTGTCTCTCTCTCGGTATAGGAATAAATAGATGGACATAGCAATTCCCTTTTTATTAAAAATAAAAAAATACCTTTTGCTCTAATCTAACTATATTTAGAGATGGAAAAGAATGTCAACAAGTGATTTGGAATATTCCAAGGCCTTTCTTAAATAATCAACCCTTCATCCCCCCCCTAATCAAAATAATAACGCTATTTTTTGAATGTTTTCCATTTATTTGGCTTCGATTTAGCTAAAATAAATTTAAAAAACATTTTTTTCAATTTTTCAACCCCTTATCCAATCCTAATAAATAAAATAATTAACAATGCTATCTTCGGCGAGCCTCGCGTCTAGTCAGAAAAAAATTAAAACCCTGAATAACTTGTCTGGATCCGCCTTTGGGTTTTACACATAGTATAATTTTCTAGAATGAGTCTTACTTTAGGCCAGTGGTTTCCAAACTTCATGTTACAATACCTCCCTTAAAAATATTTAATCGTGTGACGACCCCCCCCCCCCTCACACAACATTTAATAAAATGATACAAAAACAATAATTTTTAATTCTAAAAAATATAAATTTATATAAAAATATTTTTTTTTATTTATTCATATTATTTTAATTAAAAACTCCGTCCCAGAAACTTCTAAATTATTTTATTTATAAAACTAGCTATCATTTGAAAAATTGATCTTGGTGGCTAATATTCGCGCCTCCCCTTAGACTAGTCCGCGCCTCCCTAGGGAGGCGCGCCTCACAGTTTGGAAAACGCTGCTCTATATATTCTCTAGAAAGTGTAGTTAATTTGTTAATTTTAACATAAAAACGTTTTTACAATATGTGTTGAATGAAATAAAATATCTTATGGTTAGCCTAATAAAATATTTCATTAATAAAAAATTAAGAAATTAAAAAACTAATCTGCACAGCACACAACTTTCTCTTACCTTCGGTAATCGAAAGTTGTGTTCTATGCTTGTCACATTAGATTTTTTTGTATCGACATATATTTAGTTTCCGCCGATATATTAGAATTCAAGTTGTAAAATTTATAAGTATGGGAAAATATTTACATTTTGTTATCATGGCAATTATTTCTCCATATCTTTGCTATGAAGTACAAGAGTAGTGTACTTCAAACAATTTTAAGGGCAAAATGAGAATATATGTTTTAAAGAACATCTAAAAAATAATTGAATTTTGAATTTTAATCAAAACCATTAGAGCGAATTATAAGAAAATCGAAAAAAAAATTGAAGAAATACATCAGTAAAGTACTTAAACTTTTTGGCCGATTTTGTTTAAAGGGTTATTTTCACGAGTTCGGATGGTGCCTAACTTAAATATAAAATTTCACCCTCGTAGCTCATTTCCTTCATGGTTAAAAATGTCCACACAGAAACCATAGGCGTAGCCAGGAGGGTTTGGGGGCAGAGGCGTACCGAGACAGTTGGGGGCCTGGGGCGGCACTAGAAAAGGGGTCCTTATATTGAATTTTTTTTGGGGGGGGAGGGGTGCTCATCTTTAAATATCCTTCTCCTCCATACACAAAAATATTTTTAAAATATCGTATATCCCTGAACCCCAGGGCCCCGGGGCCTCTCAAAGAGAAATTTTCATTAAATTTTCTTTTTTTTTTTATCTAAATTTTCCCATTTTTACTTGAGCTCTGAGGGCCCCGGGGCCTCTCAAAGTGAAATTTTCATTAAATTTTTTTTGATAAATATATGGGGCCTATGCCGCTCGGGGCCTGGGGCGGACCGCCCCCCCTCCCGCCCCCCTCGGTACGCCACTGTTTGGGGGTTCAAACCCCCCATGGGACCCAAGCCATGACTAGATATTTAAGCTCTAGAATAGAAATTTTTTTTTCATATAGGGTAAGATAAAGTAAAATAATCTTAAATTTTTCAAATGTTTGACAAAAAATTTTTTGAACCCCCCCCCATCAAAAATTTCTGGCTACGCCTATGACAGAAACACGCATGCACAGACCATATTGCTGGACCCACTTTTTTGGACTCAGGGGATCTCAAAACATGTATGGTATATCCATCAAAATCTCGACATAGAATTTTTAACATGATCGCCAATACTTCCTCTCTATATATTTCATATAAAGTAAGAGAAAGTAAAAATCTGGTTTGACACAGCAAATAACTTTCTCTTATTTAACAAGACATGTGAGTGTTCTTTATTGATGAGGCCAAACATCCCATGGCCCCCGGGAATCGAACCCAGGATCTCCGCCTTTCCGGGGCATAGGCGTGCTATCCATTGCACCAGGCCACCGGACCCTCGACCTGCACCAATAAAACTCACTTCCCCTTATATGCAGTTAGTCGCGCAAGTTACTAACTCGTAACGAATAGGTGAAAAACTTTAAAGAAAAATTTTCCACTTATGCGCCGCTTGGTTAACCAGTAGAGGGACAGATATCTGGATCTGCTCTAACACACCACTGTAAGCAGCAAAGCCCAAAGGGCAGCGGGGTCAAGTTATAGCTAAATATTTTTCGAGATCTATTATTTGAAAAAGATAATAGTATTCAAAATACCTCGATTCGGACTTTAACTGAGTCATAGATATATTTGGCCTCATCAATAAAGAACACTCACATGTCTTGTTAAATATATCTATGACTCAGTTAAAGTCCGAATCGAGGTATTTTGAATACTATTATCTTTTTCAAATAATAGATCTCGAAAAATATTTAACTTTCTCTTACCTTTTGAAAGTTGTGTTCTGTGCTTGCCCCACCAGAATTTTTATGTCGGCATCTATTTAATTTCCGATAGATTAGAATTCAAGATGTAAAATTTATAAACATTTTTTGATAAAAGTATTCGCCTCTTATTTTAGAGGTCATGGTTTCGCTTCCTGTCCCAAACAGCAAAAATTTATTTCTATAAAATAAATTATTCGCCTATCCTGGTGTTTAAAAATAAAACTTAATTTCTATTAAATTAATAAGTCCAGCCTGTAAAAGGTGAGATGACCGAATCAGTTTTAGTTTAAATGAAAATTTGACTAATTTATGAAGGTTATACTATTAAATTTATCTCTCAGCCTATAAATCCCCCTCGACCCGCCCAAGAGGACTGTTATATCCGTCATTTTAAGTTGTTAACTGAGAGCTGTAACGAGTTATTCTACTGAGGGTGAACATATTATTAAAAAGCACATCGTTCATGAAACCACAATATGTCACTATAACGCATAAAACGATTTTTCTAGCCAGAGATCTAAAGAGGGAATGGATTCCATTTTATGGCTAATGAGAAAATAAGATTATATCAATAGAAATACACATTTTGAGGTCCCCTGAATCCAAAAAAGTGATTTTTGCGACATGGTCTGTCTGTCAAACTGTGAACAAAATATCTCAAGAACGAAAAGAGCTAGGGGATTGAAATTTTATATTTAAGTTAGACACCCCTCTGGGACGTAACATCTCCCTAATCACACTAATAACACATAGCTTTTGAATAAAATCGGCCAACGAGTACTAGTACTTTACTGATGTACTTTTTCACTTTTTTTCAATTTTCTGAAAATTCGCTATAAAGATATTGATTAAAATTCAAAAAGCCATTACTTTTTAGGTGCTCTTTAAAATGTATATTCTCATTTTGCTCTCAAAATTGTTTGAAGACCACTTTACTCTTGAACTTCATAGGAATGATAGGAGGAATGATTGCAATGGTAAAAAAATATAAATATTTTCCCAATTTTATAAATCTTATATGGACCGTTTATTTTGAAAGTGGTGTGAGTCCATTTTCTATTGTTTCGAGAAAATGAAAGGTTAACATATCTGTTTACTAAAAAATCTATTTACCGACCAATTTTCATTTGCACAAAACAATGGATTTTTTAAAGAAATTTACCACTAGCTAGTTATACATAGAAAATTTACATTAATTTAAGCATAAATTATGTGATATCTCATTTAAAAAAAAAATGGACTTACACAACTTTCAAAATAAACGGTCCAAATCCTGAATTCTAATATATTTCCGGAAACTAAATAAATTTCGACACAAAAAAATCTTGTTTGACAAGCTCAGAACACAACTTTCGATTACCGAAGGTGTGTGCTGTGCGACTAATCACACCAGATTTTTATCATAGCAACCATTTCTCCTATTTTTCCTATAAAATACAACAAATAATTTTGAGACCAAAATGAGAAATTTAAACTTTTAAAATAATTTTTTTTAAATTTAATTTTGAGAAAATCAAAAAAGTATATCATTAAAGTGCTAGTACTCTTTGGCCAATTTTTTTTTTCCAGAGGCTTTGTATTACGTGCCAATGAGACTTGAATATCAAATTTCAACCTCCTAGCCTAGTAAATAATTATAAAATAGTAGAACACCTTATAAACTGATAGTATCTTGTGAAAACAAACCAAAGCCTATCCAAGTATTGAATATTATTTTAAATTTATTAACGCCTGACAGAAAAATATAGTTATTGTTGAGTTGGAAGGATGCAGCCAAGACAGTTTTTAACAATCAAACAACATTTCCCAGTTTTAGACGTTTCGGTCAAACTTTATTTAGCAATCCTCAGTCAATTGAGGAATTTCTCATGGATATATGAAATATACGTCATTTGTCCTAGTCGAAACTTTCAAAGATACATTGTCTTACCCCAAGTGTATAATTCATTTATTTATGAAAAATTCATCAAGTATCTGAAGATGGGTTAATAAAGTTTGGCCGAAACATCTCAAATTGTATTTTGATTGGTAAAATTGGCTGCATCATCGCAACTCCAACAATATTTTATGGTTGCTAGAATTTTAATCAAATATATGTAAATATATAATTAATAAGAGGGTAGAAAATGAGAGATTTAACTTATTCGGTTTCGTGTTTGAACCATTGAATTATGAAAATTCATAATGCCTTTTTACCAGCTCTGAAGATGGTTCAAACACGGAACCGAAACGTCAATCGAACGGATTAAATAAATAAAGAAAAAACTTTAGCTGCATCTCTCATTTTCTAACATCTTATTAATATAACATCACAGCTATAAATTCCCTTTTGTAGATATATAATGACAACTAACAGCTCCGAAGATGGCTTTAAAGGCTCAAACAGACAGAACGCGAAATTCGCGTCGCTTGGCGTTTTTTCAACGCCGCGAAAGGGCGCGAAATGTTGTATAAGGCAAGACTGTATCATCCCCGTCACACAGGGGGCGAACTTACGCGGCGTAAACGCTCTCTTTCGCGCGACAGCTTTTTCGAGTTGTACAAATTTACAACTCCTTCGCGCGAACAGGCGAACTATCATCAAGATGAGTGATGTTAATGAAAAATATACATATACACAATACCGGATCGTACGCCCAGATAACGCTGCCTGTGTGGCTTAGCAAAAACGCCTTTCGTCGCGAAATGCGCGCGTAGCCTGAGCGTCGCGAATTTCGCGTTCTGTCTGTTTGAGCCTTAAGGCCGAAACGTTAGCTGTTAAAAATATATATTAAACAAAAAAATCCTGGCTTCATTTTCTTCTATTTTTTGTTCCTGATTAATACAGCCACAAACTCATCTACGTATATATTAGATTAAGTTTTCTTTAAAAAAAAAACACAGTTTTTTCGACAGCCAATAATCAAAAGAAGATTAAATAAATTAAAAATATTAATTAGACTCGAGCCTTTTTTTTTTATTTTTAAATTAGCAACGCTAAATTTGTTAATCAAACTTTTCTCGAACCTAATTTCGATCAGTCTGATTAGTTCAGTGGCAACCAACCGAGAAGAAAACCGGAGGAAGAGAGAGAAGACGACTTTTTCTCTCTCTCTCTAGCGTTAAATGAAAAGAAGAAATTTATTCCGCGTGTCTGAATATGAATGTAATATTTAATTTATTTTCTAATTACTGGGTCTGAATCGAATGATTACTCTTAGAATTCATCCTCGAAATGAATGAAAAGGCGCGGTATTTTTTTGTTTGTTGTTGGTAGTTAATCCCTAGTTGCTTCTGAAATGTTTCAATCAACTTTTTCAAACTCCTCTTTTTTTTTTGAACTGGATAAATCGATCAAAGTAAAGTTTCTGACAGTTGACTAAAATCCCCCCCCCCCCCACTCGAAACAGAAAGTGAAATAAAATCTACTCACAAACAAAAACAAAATGAAAAGCAACATCTGCTGATTATTATTATTTCTTACTGGTTAATTAATAATTAACGGTGGGCAATCATCGGTTCAACTATGTGGTACGTGAATAATTTTTATCAGGCCTCTGATAACTTTAGAATCTTTTCAAAAAAGAAATCATGTTCTGAACATCCCAGTTAATATCATAACACTGCTCAACAAAAAATAAAAGAAATCTGGTGAGCACACAACTTTCTCTTACCCTTCGACCAAGAGAAAATTGTGAACCATGCTGCTCACACCAGATTTTTTGTGTCGACAAATATTTAGTTTCCCATAGCACCTTATTTTCAAACTTGACCAATTGCATTTTATAAGTAAAAATCTGGTGTGAATGGCGCACAGCACACAACTTTCTCTTACCTTCGGTAATCGAAAGTTGTGTTCTGTGCTTGTCATACCAGATTTTTTGTGTCGACATGTATTTAGTTTTCGACAGTACGGTACATTCGATTTTCAAGATGTAAAATTTATAAGTATGGCAAAATATTTATATTTTGTTACCATGGCAACCATTTCTCCTATCCTTCCTATGGAGTACAAGAGTAAAGTGGTCTTCAGAAGATTTCAATGACAAAATGAAAATATACATTTTAAAGAGAATCTAAAAAATAATTGATTTTTGAATTTAAAAAAAAATCGTTGGAGTGAATTTTGAGAAATTCGAAAAAAAAAAAACTGAAAAAGTACATCAGTAAAGTATCTTTGGCCGATTTTGTTCAAAAGCTTCGTGTCACGTCCCATGGGGGTGCCTAACTTAAATATAAAATTTCAACCTCCTAGCTCGTTTCGTTCTTCAGATATTTTGTTCACAGACACACATACACACACACACACACAGACAGACAGGCAGACAGACCATGTCGCGAAAACCACTTTTTTTATTCAGGGGGACCTCAAAACGTCTATATCCATCAAAATCTCGACATCGATTTTTTGACATGAATCCAATACTTTCTCTCTATACGGTATATTAACATATATATAGAGGTAAAAGAATGTAAAAAATCTGGTGTGACTGGCGCACAGCACACAACTTTCTCTTACCCTTCGGTAAGAGAAAGTTGTGCACCGTGCTTGTCACACCAGATTTTTTGTGTCGAGATATATTTAGTTTCCCATAGCACCTTAGTTTCAAACTTGCATTTTAAATGTTGACTGCTTCAAATAAACTATGGTTATTTTTCAAAATTTTAATCTCATATTTGGACATTTTATACACAATATAGAATCGTAAATAAATACAAAATTTCATAAGAATTGGAAAAAAAATTTTAAATGCCTAAAAAGTTCTAAAGGGGACCCCCTTTTGAATCGAAATAAACATACAAATCCCTATAGGAAATTAACATTGGGCCTATGCGAAGATAAGGTGGAAAGGGAATTTAAAAAGAGTAGAGAGAGACGATAATGTTTGCAAGTGAGAGAGAGACATATATGTTTTCTTTGAAACAATTAAAGACACAAATAAATTTAAAAAAAATGGGAATTTAAATAATAATTGATTTTTAATCTAATAAAAAGAAAAAGATTTAAATTCCGTTACCATGGCAACCATTTCTATCTTTCCTATGAAGAACAAGAGTAAAGTGGTCTTCAGAAGATTTCAACGGCAAAATGAGAATATACATTTTAAAGAGCATCTAAAAAATAGTTCATTTATGAATTTTAAAAAAAATCCTTGGAGGGAATTTTGAGAAAATCGAAAAAAATTCAAATCGATTAATCAAGGTGTGGAATCAAAAAGATTAAGGTGCGCGTCTCGAAAAGCCGTTGGAACACGATTCAGTACCGAGTTACTCTAGGCGGCAAGAGGAGTGGCGTTAGTGTTCCCCATAAGAAAACAAGGGACAAATTGCATTTCATTCTAGACTTTCCAGCTAATTAATTAAAGGCCAAAAAATTAATTATTTTTTAACACAATGATTACTAATTTAATTATCTACAACTTATAGAGCTCCTTTTTTAAAATATCTTTTATTTAATGCGATTAATCTAAAAAAAATTTTATTTTTTTCGAAAATCAAAAAAAGGGCTTCTATAAGTTGTAGATATTTTAAATAGCTTTAATTTAAAATATCTGGTGTGACTGGCGAATCAGCACACAACTTTCTCTTACCTTCGGTAATCGAAAGTTGTGTACTGTGCTTGTCACACCAGAGATTTTTGTGTCGACATATATTTAGTTCCCGACAGTACGAAACATATGAATTCAGATGTAAAATTTTTTTTTTTTTTTTTTTTGTTAAAAAAACATTCACACTTTTTTCTCATTCACACTCACATTCATACACACACATTCATACAGTCTTTTCGGCAACTTAGGCCATTTAAGACTTTGACGATAACCGTTGTAGAGAATATATCTATTGTGGGGTCAGCGGGGGGGGCATTTCTATTTAAGCCATCTGGTATCCCAAATGGCTTAAATAAAATCATCGGACTGCCTGGGTCCGAACCCGCGACGTTTGGTATAGGAGGTAGGCGCGTTACGTACTACGCCGAACCCGGGGGCGATGTAAAATTTATAAGTATGGGAAAATATTTATATTTTATTACCATGGCAACCATTTCTCATATCTTCCCTATGAAATATAAGAGTAAAGTGGTCTTCAGAAGATTTCAATGGCAAAATGAGAATATACATTTTAAAGAGAATCTAAAAAATAATTGATTTTTGAATTTTAAAAAATCGTTGGAGCAAATTTTGAGAAAATCGAAAAAAAACTGAAAAAGTACATCAGTAAAGTACTAGTATTCTTTGGCCGATTTTGATTAAAAGCTTATTTTTCCGGTCCCGGGGGTCTTTAACTTAAATATAAAATTTCAGCCTCATAGCTCAATACCTTCATGCTTAAAATTGAACACACACACACGACAGACAGACCATGTCGCGAAAACCACTTTTTTGGATTCAGGGGACCTCAAAACGTGAAGATCCATCAAAATCTCGACATCGAATTTTCGACATGAATCCAATACTTTCTCTCTCTATATATATTACATATATACATAGGTAAGAGAAAGTAAAAAAATTAGAGATCGATAGCTTCAAAATTGTGGCGGCTGGAAACTCCCAAAATTAGCACCCCGAGACGCGCACCTTAAATAAGAGGTTCTAGAGAAAGGAAAATTTTCTATCATAGATATACATGACGTTTTCGTTGGGAAATTATCCAGAAACCGGTTCTTATAAAAATCAACTAATTAAAATTCATCTATAGTATTACATAAAAGACAAAGTCTGTCTGTTTGTAAATCATAGACTCTCAAACTACTGGACATATTTTCATGTTTTTTTTTTTTTTTTTTTTAATCGGTAGAGAATTTTCTGGGGGTGGTTTTAGGCTATCATTATGTCAAATTAGGGGTAGAGGACCCCCTTTTAGGGGGTTCACAAATATGAAATTTTTCCATTCTAAAGCATTGTCTTTTATCTCTCCTTATGAAAAATTAAAACTAATTAATTATATTAATGAAATAATATAATTAAATCTCTCAAATTAAAAATAATAAAAATTATTATATAATTAAATTTTCTTTTTTTTTTGACTGACTCTCTTAAGCACCTATAATTATTATTTTTATTCTTCACTCGATTTCAACAAAATTTAAAATTACGTGCTTCTCTAGGGCAGTGGTTCCTAACCGATGTGCCCCGGCACTCAAGGGTGCCGCGAGATATTTAGGCAAAAAAAAAAAAAAAGAGGCAGAAAATATAAAATTCTGGCAGAAAAAAGGCCAAATATTTCAACTGGAGCGGCAAAAAAATTTTCCGCAGGCGGAAAAACATAAACTTTGAAAATTTTCCGCAGGGCGATAAAAAATTTCGTTTAGAGAAAAAAAAAAAAAATTTCCGTAGGCTAAAATGATTTTGACGCAAGAGGAGAAAAAAAATTTCCCGCAGGGCGGAAAAATTTCGTGGAGAGGAAAAAAATTCCCGTAGGACGAAAAGGTTGGGAAACACTGCTCTAGGGCGTAAATAATTGAAAAAAAATCTGGTGTGACTGGCGCACAGCACACAACTTTCTCTTACCTTCGGTAATCGAAAGTTGTGTACTGTGCTTGTCACACCAGATTTTTTGTGTCGACATGTATTTAGTTTCCGACAGTAGGGTACAATTGAATTCAAGATGTAAAATTTATAAGTATGGGAAAATATTTATATTTTGATACCATGGCAACCATTTCTCCTATCTTTTCTATGGAGTACAAGAGTAAAGTGGTCTTCAGAAGATTTCAATCACAAAATGAGAATATACATTTTATAGAGAATCTAAAAAAATAATTGATTTTTGAATTTAAAAAAAAATCGTTGGAGCAAATTTTGAGAAAATCGAAAAAAACTGAAAAAGTGAATCAGTAAAGTGCTAGTACTCTTTGGCCGATTTTGTTCAAAAGCTTCCTGTCACGTCCCATGGGGGTGCCTAACTTAAATATACAATTTCAACTTCCTAGCTCTTTTCGTTCTTGAGATATTTTGTTCACAGACACACAGACAGACACACACACACACACACACACACACACACAGACACACACACAGACAGACCATGTCGCGAAAACCACTTTTTTGGATTCAGGGGACCTCAAAACGTGAAGATCCATCAAAATCTCGACATCGAATTTTTGACATGAATCCAATACTTTCTCTCTATATATATATTACATATATACATAGGTAGGAGAAAGTAATAATATTCCAGACCCCAGATGCCTCTATCGGCCCTACCCCCTAAAAAATTTATTTTTCTCTCAATTTTTTTTATTTTATATTTTTACATTATGGTGCATAATTAATTAAAATACATTTATTTGTAATAATAATGAAGAATTGGAGATATCAGCCAAATTGGAATAATCCAGGTTCAATAAAACTCCCAGAATAAGACGTTTCGGCCTGAATTTATTTGGCCATCTTCAGTTATTGGGAATTATACACATAGTGCAAGTGCACATGTGATCAAACCGGGATTTGTCAATAATAAAATTTTTTCGCTTCATACAAAATTATATGGCTTCTGTGCCCAAGCTCAGAGATTTATCTCTGAGCTTGGGCACAGAAGCCATATAATTTTGTATGAAGCGAAAAATTTTATTATTGACAAATCCCGGTTTGATCACATGTGCACTTGCACTATGTGTATAATTCCCAATAACTGAAGATGGCCAAATAAATTCAGGCCGAAACGTCTTATTCTGGGAGTTTTATTGAACCTGGATTATTCCAATTTGGCTGATATCTCCAATTCTTCATTATTATCACATCACCAGCCACAACCTCAAAAGCAACTAAAATACATTTATTTGTCTTACAAGGGGGAGTGCATAACCTTCATAACACCGATTTGAACGAACATTTTTTTGTGTGTAGTACTTATTGAAAAACACATTCTGTTAAAGCGAGAGAACGCACTTCTCAACCGTTCGGCTAAAAAAAAAAATGTTAAAGATTTTGCTTGCTTGCCTTAAGCCGTTGCTAACAATAACAAATCAAAAAGCCATTGTGGCTAGATTAGTAGCGTTCATTCTTTGTAAACATAAATCTCGAGTTCGAATCTCGCTCTGTGCAACTATTTTTTTTTTTTTGTTTCAGAATATTTTTTAATATTAATAAATAAAACGTTTTTTTTTTTAATTATTGGCATTTAATTTTTAATACGTTGTTCCATATATTTAAAGAAAATTCGAATGCTCTCTGTCAAAAATATAATACAGTATAAGGAATTATTTAATATTATACTAGAAAAATATTACTATTTATTGAACACATAAATAAATTTACAATAATATTTGGCGCGCCGCCCTCCAGGGCCTACGGCAACTCTAGTTTTAATATAAAAATAATACAGTAGATTAAAGATTTAATAGATTCCAAACTAGAGTTGGCAAATTTTCATAATAGTTGGGCATTTTTTAAGACCCCTAACGCCATTTTATCGGCAAACACATGCGACCAGCTTGCCGCCTGAAGGGCCTTAATATTTTGTCTGTTCTCCCCTAGTGGTGGTCTAACAACCAATTTAAAGAATATTATTTCGTTGGTTTTTTATTTATTTATTTATTTTTTCTTAAATTATAGTTTATATTTGTTTTAATGATATTAATTACTAAATTCCATATAATAGTTTTCTTTCCATGCATTTAATAAACTCTCGAATGTTATGTAATTATTATTATTTTGTTTTTACCTTGCTGTGGGTTCACGGACATCTTCAACATTTGTTGATGCTCGTTTTTGAAGATATTCCGCCAATTTTTTGGAACAGACATCCACCAAGGGGTACATCTCTCGCATTCGTTTCGACGTAAACGTAGGTGTCAACGCAACCCTTAAAGCCTTCCATATTGGCCCTTTGACAAAAAATAAATTGCGAGATCCCAGAGGATCGACGTGTGGCGAGGTGTAACTGAAACGATCGTTGAAATAAGCAAAATCCTGAAATTAAAAAGAAAAAAATTGATGATTAATTCATAATATTTAAAAGAAGAGGAAGATTTGTTGCAGTAATTGGACCAAGGTGTTGTGGTTAAAGAATAACAAATTGTTGTTTGCTTTATTCTGAGGTCTGGCTAGCAACAGTTTCGGTAACCCAACTACCATCTTCAGGACAATTATAAAACTCCCTCTTGCAAATTATGCTTGATAAGAGACCCCACATGAAAATGGATTTAAGCTTTATTCAGGTAAAAATGTTTTCTGAGAAAAATAAAAAAAAAAAAACAATGAAATGTATTAGTTTTTTAATTGATCAAGTTGATATACAAAATACAATTGTAAACTGACAGCTTATGTAATAATAATATGTAAGTAAATTAAATAAAAATGCATTTCGAAGGCCTGAAGATGGTAGTTGGGCTACCGAAACTGTTGCTAGCCAGTCGCCAGACCTTAGAATAAAGCAAACAACAATGTTATTCTCTAACCACAACACCTTGGTCCAATTACTGCAATAAATTTTCCTCTTCTTTTAAATATTATTGATAATTGCACCAATCCAACGGAAAGTATTAATTACAAATATTCCAGCCTCATTTATTCTTTTAATTGACTTTATATAAGTTCTAGATTTGAAAATGAAGCATTTTATCTGTATAGATAGATATTTGATGTCAGGGTCATTCATTTTAATATTACTTTCTCTTACCTATGTATATATGTAATATATATATATAGAGAGAGAAAGTATTGGATTCATGTCAAAAATTCGATGTCGAGATTTTGATGGATCTTCACGTTTTGAGGTCCCCTGAATCCAAAAAAGTGGTTTTCGCGACATGGTCTGTCTGTGGGTGTGTGTGTGTGTGTGTGTGTTCAATTTTAAGCATGAAGGAATTGAGCTATGAGGCTGAAATTTTATATTTAAGTTAAACACCCCCGGGACCGGAAAAATAAGCTTTTAATCAAAATCGGCCAAAGAGTCCTAGTACTTTACTGATGTACTTTTTCAGTTTTTTTCGATTTTCTCAAAATTCGCTCTAACGATTTTGATTAAAATTCAAAAATCAATTATTTTTTAGATGCTCTTTCAAATGTATATTCTCGTTTTGCCCTCAAAATTGTTTGAAGCACACTTTACTCTTGTGCTTCATAGGAAAGATAGGAGAAAATGGTTGCCATGGTAACAAAATATAAATATTTTGGCATGTTTATAATTTTGACATCTTAAATTTCTAATATATTGGCGGAAACTAAATATATTTCGACACAAAAATCTGGTGTGACAAGCACAGAACACAACTTTCGATTACCGAAGGTAAGAGAAAGTTGTGTACTGTGCGCCAGTCACACCAGATTTTTTTTTATTTCTTGTTCTACTTCTTTTCTATCCGTAGAAAGTACAGGAAATTTTCCTGAATAGAGAAAATTTGCAATTCGTTTATGTTAACTTCATAAATTTGCTAAATTTTCTATCTCTTATTATTACACTCACATGGTGTGAGTTTCCTGTCATTTTGTTTGCTTCTTTTATGCCATCCATCACGAGTTGGGTCAACCTGTATGTCCCTTTTACTCGGCATCTTGATATGACCACACCGAAATAAGGAAAAAGTTTTCCACAATTTAAACCAGGGGTGGGCAAAAGCCGGATCCGGCCCTTTTGCTTACTTTATCCGGCCCGTTGAAATATCCCTTTTATGCGATTTTGTTGAAATCAACAGTATTAATGTGCGTAGTGTTCATATAAATAATGAAATATATAAATTATAGAGTATTATAATTCCCTACTTTTATGTACGCAACATACTAGGTCTGTTCGATTATAATCTTTCATTAACTGATATATTTAATGACCATTAATTTAATATAATGGATCATATTTCTTTAAAAATTACGGGACATATTTTACTGGGCACAAATTGTTTCGCATAACAGTACACCCAAGTAAGACAATTTATTATTACTATTATCTACAGTAGTATTACTGTCGAATTTCTTTGTCCAAATGCTTTAAAATGATACTTAGGGCCGGTTGCTTCATCCTGGGTGAGCTTGTTAGCCCCGACTTTTTTGTAGTGCAGAAACCCACTTCAGTTTTATTTTTATAGTAAAATATACGATATTTCATCATTTTATTGCTAAAAGAAGTATTCTAGAAGTACATATATTTGTTATTTTACCTTATATTCTACTTATTTTATCAATAAAATGGTGAAATGTTGATATTTTATAAAATATGTTATAGGCTAGGGCCCGCTTGCATCAGATCTCGTCGCCATATTTAGCCCTGAGTTAACCTCACTTTTGAGTAATTTCATATAGATATATGGGGAATTGGAGCCAAGGTCCGGGCTAAAGTTAGCCCAGGCCCAAAGGTGGGGCTAAGATTTAGCCCTGGGTTGACACGTACGAACATGTATTATGAACTCAAGCATCCTAACTTCACCAATATAAATGTAAAAAATAATATAAATGCAATATGGAATCTACCGTTTTTTTGTTATTATTCATTTTATATCAATCAGGATTATACTCGTATATCCAGGATATATTGCAAGTTGTTGAATATTCACCTAACTTCATCTAAGGCATTGCACATGTCTTGTTAATAAAACTATTTGTTTTCAAATTGAATGCAAATTGATATTAAATATTTATATGAATATTTTCAGTTGATATTACTTCTTGTCAGGTGAAAATAAAAGATATATTTCTTTTTGAAATTATCTTTATTTGAGCCACACAGCTGGCAATTTGTCAAAATAGTTGTGAAGATTGGAACAATTGACTAATTGTTATGTGAACCCTAATAAATCTTGTTTATTTTTTTGAAAATTTTTAAATTTTAGCAAAAAAAAATTAAATTCTTATATTTAAATGTATATTATTTAAATTATGGGTGATAATATCAATTTTTATTTTTAATAATTTTTATAAGATGCCTTAGGGCCGGTCTTTTCATGTTTGGGTAGTTAGCGAAGTGTCTGTTAAAGTGCTTTTTTTTGTAGTGCAGAAACCCTCTTCATTTTTATTCTTATAGTAAAATATATGACATCCCATCATTTTATTTAAAAAAGAAGTAGATATATTTGTTATTTTTATTTTGATTCAACTTATTTTATCAATAAAGTGATGAGATGTGATCTATTTTACAATATGCAAAAGGTTAGGTCCACTGGTAACTGAGGCAGCCATTTGCTTTTTATTTGCATAACCCAGCCTTGGAGTATATGTATATGTATATGTTGAATTTTTTTGCCAAGCTCTCTGTTAAATTAGTCGGAGCCAAAAGCTCTGGGTACGATTTAGCAAAGGGGTGATATTAGGAACACAAGGCTGGCAACAGCTTCGTAACTTCACGCATAAAAATAACAGAGGCATTCTTCAATCTATCCCTTTTTTTTGTTATTATTCATTTTATGTCAGTCAGGATTATATTTCTAGGATATTTGGCAAGGTGTTGAAGATGATTATTTGAATATATTCTAATAGCCGAGTTGAAACCATGTTCGAGGGTTGGCCAACTCCCTCTGGCGCACTCTGGCGAGACGAGCTTCAACTAAAGCATTTCAAATTTTAAATTTTAGTAAAAAAAATAATTTTTTTAAAATTAATTATTTTAACTTATAATATTTATTTGAATTAATTTCAATTTTTATTTTTAATAATTTTTATATTTTATGTCTTTATTAAGTAGAAAACTTCAAAAAACCTTTAATAGTGAAGAGAGTTTATTCCCTGGAAGAGGGTTTCTGCATTGCACACTACCCATAGGTTAACGTGCTACCCAAAGATGAAAAGACCGGCCCTTAATGGAGTTGCAAACTTCACAAACAGAACATGATTTGTTCCCCCGGAAGAGGGTTTCTGCATTACAAAAAAAAGCCATTTAGCCCAGGGCTAACAAACTCACCCAGGATGAAGCAACCGGCCCTTAGAGTGTTTTTGTCAAAAAAAGTATCTTGGACAGGGAAAAACTCCACCCAAAACATTCGCATTAGGAAAGCGTACGCCTCCGGCCCGGGAGACATTTTGAAAATTTCATTTTGGTATTTGCCTACCGCATGATTTAGACTATTAACCCTAGGACTATTTTTTTTGATAAAGGCATTTTTTTATTTGACTAAAATAATAGAATTTTGGTTTTTGTTGTGGCAAAAAAAAAAAAAACAATTTCAAGGTTTAGTTTCTTAATTTGACTGCCTTGAAAATACAAAAAAAACAAGCGCCTCAAAATCTTGCAAATCTTAAAAAAATAAACAAAATTGATTTAATTATAATTTTAAGAGAATAAACAAGTTTTTTTTATATACGTATATATATAAAAAAGAGAATTTTATAAATGACATGCTCTGACATACAAATTATACAGTATATAAATAAAAATCTGGTGTGACTGGTCGCACAGCACACAACTTTCTCTACCTTCGGTAATCGAAAATTGTGTTCTGTGCTTGCCAAAACCAGATTTTTTGTGTCGACATATATTAAGTTTCCGACATTACGGTACATTCGATTTTCAAGATGTAAAATTTATATACATAGGTAAATATTTATATTTTGTTACCATGGCAACTCCCATCTTTCCTATTAAGTTCAAGAGTAAAGTGGTCTTCAGAAGATTTCAATGGCAAAATGAGAATATACAATTGAAAGAGAATCTAAAAAATAATTGATTTTTGCATTTTAATCAAAATCGCTGAGAGCGAATTTTGAGAAAATCGAAAAAAACTGATAAAGTACATCAGTAAAGTACTAGTACTCTTTGGTCGACTTTGTTCAAAAGCTTCGCGTCACGTCCCATGGGGGTGCCTAACTTAAATATAAAATTTTTAACCTCCTAGCTCTTTCCGTTCTTGAGATATTTTGTTCACATACAGACAAACAGGTAGACAGACCATGTCGCGAAAACCACTTTTTCGGTTCCCAGCGCCCTTAATATAAGAATTCATGTCATATCTCTCAGAGCAAATGGTTTTTTCTTCATTGCATGTTAGGTATATGGCGACACGAAAAATCTGGTGTAACAAGCACGGTGCACAACTTTCTCTTACCCTTCGGTAAGAGCTGCTGTGTGACAGTCACACCATTAATTCTTAGGGTTAATTTGATAATCAAATAGTTGTTCCTTACCTTAATAAAAATTTGCTTAATTAATTCTGGATCCCGGATCAAAAGTGCCGGTTTGTCAAAGATATGAAATCCAAAGAAAGGCTCGTCTTTGGCATCAGGATGATTATATAATTTCTTCATGAGTTGACCAGGTGAAATGCGCAGTGTGATAATAGGCCAGGGTGCTTCCCGACTAAAGGGGCTGGCTTGATATGGGGCACGCCCAAGTCCCGCCAATAGTTGACATGTCGTCTTAAGTAGAGCCACAAGAGACACAAAGACAGGAGAAAAAGCCAAACGAACATGGTGCAAAACTAGATTGTGAAAGAACGAAGTCTCCTTTATATCTCTTCTAAGGGTCACGTGGCGACTGAGTGAAGAGAAGGGAGGGGGAATCTATCTAGCAGGAGATGGACGAAATTATGTTTTCGTTAATGATATTTATTTAAGATAATAAAAATTCTGACTTTGATTATTATTTATAATTCAGGCTTTATCAGTAGATTTATTTTATTGGGTGGGGTTCGTGTAAAGTTGCTTTGGTTGTTGAGACTAACCAGACATTTCGGCTCTCCTTTGGGAGAGTGTGCGAGTGATGAAATACCGGTGAAGATGATTTGAGTTTTCGGAGAGCAGAAATACTGCGACCCCCTACCCTATTATAATATCCTAATTCCGACTTCACTCTTGAAAATGAAGAGCCGAAACTTCGTGTAAATCTCAACAGCCAACAAGAGAAACGTCTTCGCATACATCCAACCAGTGGCGTATTCAGGGGGTAGCCTAAAGTCGGGCCCCCCCCCCCCAAAGCCTTCTCCAAAACAAAAAATACCTATTGTTTTCCCTAATGATATTTTTTTTAAATAAATATTTTATTAACTCTCATAAATTCTAAAATCTAACAAAAAACTTATAAAAATAATTGAAAAAAATCTCTAATATTTACGAATTTTTGTATTAAAATTATTTTTTATTTCAAGAAGAAAAAAATTTTTCTTTATTTGTTTTTTATTTATAATTATTATATTATCTAAAAAAATTTCTCCAATTTTAAGTTTCCTGGAGAAGGGGGTGACATAAAACTTTTGGGCCCCCCCAAGCAGAAATCCTGGCTACGCTACTGCATCCAACTATCGAAACCTACACTGCTCGACAAAAAAAACGTAACACTCTGTATCTTCTTAAAAAACCTGTTCTAATCTTAATGATACTATAATTTAAGCCAAGCATTTAAGGCGCGCGTCTCGAAAAACGGTTAGAAGACGATTCAGTACCGAGTTACTCGAGGCGGCAAGAGATGGCAGTTAGTTTTCCACATAGGAATACAAGGGATTTATTCCATTTCATTTCTGAAAGATATCCAGCTAAACAATTAAGGGTAAAAAATTAATTATTTTTGAACACAATGATTACTAATTTAATTATCTTTAAGATATAGAGAGCGAAATTTTAAAAAATATCTTTTATTTAATGGCGATTAATCTTTAAAAAAAAAAATTATTTTTGCGAAAAATCAAAAAAGGGCTTCTATAAGTTGTGAGATATTTTAAAATAGCTTTTTAATCTTTAAAAAAACAATTTGAGGTCGATAGCTTCAAAATTGTCAGACCGCTGGAAAGTCCCAAAATTAGCACCCAGAGACGCGCAATCTTAAAAAAACAATAAAATGAGGAATAAATAATGATAGCTGGTGATGTCCTCTGGTGGAATGTGATGTCGTTTCGGTCGCAACGGCGCCAACCTTCGTCCGAACCGCAAGTGAAGATCGCTTCTCGGCAATTCTGTGTCGAGTGGTGACCGTCTTTCGGCCCGAAGACAAAAAAAGGGTGGTGGGCTGACGGGTTCTTCTACCAGATAAATGTTTCTTAATTAGTGATCATTAAGGTAGAAGAAACCTAGTATTGCTTTTTTTTTTTTTAATTTTTTTTAACGAGCAGTGTATCTGGAGAACACAAAATTCTGGTGCAACCAATCACACTCATATTTTTAAGTTTGAAATCCATTTCTAACTCCCCCTATATTTTTTAATGTTTCTTTTTGTAAAATTGTCTTCATTAACAATCCTCTTTCACTTTCATGTTACCCTCTAAATCAGTGGTTCCTGAGTTCCATGCTGCGGGATGATTGGAACTGGGCCGCGGATGTCTAAGAAATGGACAAAAATTATATACAGTATATATACGTAGGTTATATACATATACTGGGCCTCAGCGTTTTTTTTTTTACGGAAAAAGTGGGCCGCACATCAAAAAAGGTTGGAAACCACTGCTCTAAATAATTTGATTTTTACATTTAACGAATTTATATTAAGCCAAGGCCTAGTTGAAGTTTGTGATTACATTCTGCTTCGAATTAAATAATATCGGTTAGTGGTATAGATCAATTAAAAATGTTATTACATAATATACGAATGTTCCTTTATTTATTATAATATAATAAATAAATAATTATTACCGCAACTACCAAACAAAAAATGATACTACTAATAATTAATGAATATTCATTAAAATTATTTCCAATTGTAAAAATGAGATAATTTGAATAGTCAAAACTATGAATGCACCATGCAATCATTGACAAAGGAGCAGGGGAGGAAGGAGGAGAAAATTAGATGGAAAAGACACAACACGATTGCTTAAAACCAGAGCAGCCAGATCGATGAAATTTGGTATATACTCTTTACACTAAAATTGTAGATTTCTATCAACTTTTGGAGTAAATACGTCACTTGGAAGTAGTAATTTATCATAATATGACAAAAATAAGGGGAATGACTTCCCCGAGACTTTCTCGTATATTCTTTTGGAATTACGTCTGTATGTCCGTGTGTGTGTGAACACGATTGCTTAAAAACCAAAGCAGCTAGATCGATGAATTTTGGTATATGTTCCTTACACTAAAATTGTAGATATCTATCAACTTTTGGAGTAAATACGTCACTTGCAAGTAGTAATTTATCATAATATGACAAAAATATGGGGAATGACTTCCCCGAGACTTCCTCGTATATTCTTTTGGAATTACGTCTGTATGTCCGTGTGTGTGTGAACACGATTGCTTAAAAACCAAAGCAGCTAGATCGATGAATTTTGGTATATGCTCCTTACACTAAAATTGTAGATTTCTATCAACTTTTGGAGTAAATACGTCACTTGGAAGTAGTACTTTACCTAATAAGTTTTTTCAGAAATTTCGAAATTTTCAATTTCTTTGTTATATTATGATAAAATACTCAATTTTAAAAAGTTTTTATTCTTTGATATTTTCCCGAGTTTTTGAAATAATCACAGAAGAAAAGGACATCTTTCGTTAATTTTGGAAAGAAAAATCAAAACAAAATCATACGGGTGTCATTAAAAAAAATGTAAATTCGTATAAACAAATTCATACAATTTTAGTGTAAGGAGCATATACCAAATTTCATCCATCTAGCTACTTTGGTTTTTAAGCAATCGTGTTCACACACACACCAGACATAATGCCCAAAATGGTTTTTCTGGACTCAGGGAGGTCTAAAACGTGGAGAAACATCAAAATCTCAAAGTCGAATTTTTTTACGATTACAATACTTTCTCTATACGAGAAAGTAAAAAAGTGTGAGTGTTTAAAAAAAAAACAAAAATAATAAATAAATAAATAAAGTGCTAAATCCGATTAGGAGACCAATGCAGTTGCAAGGACTTTCTCCAAATGAGTAAATGCAGGCCATAGTTTCTCGGCATCTTCCGTAAACCGGTCAAGGTCAATTTTGTCTTGATATGGATAGTATCTAAAAGATACGGTGTGATTGTTGCACAGCACTCAACTTTCTCTTACCTTCGGTAATCGAAACTTGTGTTCGGTGCTTGTCACACCAGATTTTTTGTGTCGACATGTATTTAGTTTCCGACAGTAGGGTACAATTGACTGGCGCACATCACACAACTTTCTCTTACCTTCGGTAATCGAAAGTTGTGTTCTGTGCATGTCACACCAGATTTTTATTTAAGCCATCTGGTAGCAAAATTAGTTAAAATAAGCAAAATGGAGGAAAAAGGCAAGAAAAGGAATCCCAATACACTTAGTTTTGCGTAATTCGTGTAGAAACTAAATATCTAATGGTTGCTTATAAAATTCAGCAATAAGCATTTTGCTTAAAATCCTGTCTTTAATAATTAGTATCTGTAAAGATATATAAATAAATGATAAAGATGGGGGTTGCCAGGTTTAGACTTTTTGGCAAATTATTCTCTTTTTTAATCTTACCCATAATAAATATTATGTCAAAGAGAATTTAATTTTATGAAAATTATATCTGCCTGAACCAGACATGTCATATCACAGAGAGAATCATTATGCTTTATATTTATTTGACTATTATGACTTTATCTTGAATTTTTGGAGCTCTTACTAATTCATCCAAAGCAAATGTTATTGTGGTTGTTTCAAAACCAGCAGCAAAATATGTAGTTGCAATCTTTAAGCAAATAAAAGTGTTAATTCAATCAAAAGATCAACTAAATCATGGCTTAGCTTTTCTGACTTGATTTTTCATTTTCATAGATTACTTACCTACTGTAGTTTGAACAATATTAAATCTCTATTTCAACTCGTATTTCAAAAGTTTAGTTATAAAAAAATCTGGTGTGACTAGCGCACAGCACACAACTTTCTCTTTACCTTCGGTAATCGAAAGTTGTGTACTGTGCTTGTCACACCAGATTTTTTGTGTCGACATGTATTTAGTTTCCGACAGTAGGGTACAATTGAATTCAAGATGTAAAATTTATAAGTATGGGAAAATGTTTATATTTTGATACCATGGCAACCATTTCTCCTATCTTTTCTATGGAGTACAAGAGTAAAAGTGGTCTTCAGAAGATTTCAATCACAAAATGAGGAATATACATTTTAAAGAGCAAACTAAAAAATAGTTGATATATGAATTTTAAAAAAAATCGTTGGAGCAAATTTTGAGAAAATCGAAAAAAACTGAAAAAGTGAATCCAGTAAAGTACTAGTACTCTTTGGTAGATTTTGTTAAAAAGCTTCGTGTCACGTCCCAGGAGGTTCTAACTAAAATATAAAATTTCAACTTCCTAGCTCTTTTCGTTCTTGGAAAAATTTTGTTCACAGACACACAGACACCAGACACGACAGACAGACAGACCATGTCGCGAAAACCACTTTTTTGGATTCAGGGGACCCTCAAAGCGTGAATATCCGTCAAAATCTCGACATGGAATTTTTGACATGAATCCAAGACTTTCTCTCTATATACTTCATATATAGGGGGTAAGAGAAAGTAAAAGCAAATCAAATTTTTAAAATTGATTTGAAAAAGATTATATGTCAATATAACGATTTAAATAAATCTGTTATGAATGCAATATAGTTTTGACCAGGGAAGAGCAAGGGCTTCATTTTTTATTGCATCCGGAGTTCGAACCGAGTCCAGACATTTAACTTTCTTAGCGTTTCGGCCTTCTGCCGCTAGAGCGCAACACACAGTAGGCCACAAATTCATTTTATCTAATTAATCTCTTTGTATCTCTTTGACCCCTTGAATCATGAAACAAGAGTCTTGTTTATATTCTCAAGAATTTTTTTATTATCTCTGTGACGAAACAATAGTCCATTGAAATAAACAATAGTTTTTAAAATATAATAATTTTAAATTAAACATATATAATTTTTATTCATTTGATACTCTTATTATTTATAATGATGTAATAGGTTAATAATTTAATTTAAAAGGTTAAAATCACATTTATCTATTATGAAAAGATTATATTAATTTTAATTTAATAGTTTTATTTCAAATGCATTTAAAATAAATAAATATAAACTCTCAAATGTTATATAATTATTATTTTCTTTTTTTATCTTGCAGTGGATTCACGAATCACCTCAACATTTGCAGCTGCTCGCTTTTGAAGATATTCGGCTAATTGTTTGGGGCAGACATCCACCAAGGGGTACATCTCTCGCATTCGTTTCCACGTAAAGGTACGAGTCAACGCAACTCTTAAAACTTGGATAAAAAAAAAAATAAATTTCGAGATCCCAAACGGTGAGATTAAAATGATCGTTGAAATAAGCAAAATCTGATAGATCATAAAAATAGTTTTAATATTTTTATATAAAGATAAAGCTTCTTTTTGCGTCTCAAGAGGGTATCTAACTTAATTATAAAATGTCAACCCAGTGGCTGGAAAGACCCATATTTTCACATTTTTACTTGGGGCAGGAGGCTTTCTTCTTCCCCCCCCCCCCCCCTCAAGGCACCTAGTTACGCCATGGTGGCAAAGTGGCAAAAATATATTTCCATTCTTTGCTATTGATTCTGGCCTATTGTTGCCCGGCTATTTAAGAGGGTGTAGGAGCGGAAGTCTAAACTTACTGTACTTAAAAAAAAACTTGACTATTATAAGGAATTTTTTCAATGAGGTTTTTTTTTTTTAAACGAATTATACTCATAAGGGATTATTGTAACAGAAAGTTATAATTTTTTTTAATGACTTATTAAAAAATTATCGTAATTAATTTTTTTGTTATCAAGCTAATACATCAAACCATCTGTCCCAATAATCTTTAATTTTCTTTTAAATTTAAAAATGAATTTATTGTTATTATTAATCACATATTAATTAAGAAAATTTTAAAATAAGCTTAGATGATTTATTTAAAATTAACTGTCAAATTAGTTCAGCATTCTTGCAATAGATGGCAGGCTAGTCTAACAGACGATATAGTATTAGCTTATATTTATATATTTTTATGCTTTTATAAAAGATACATAATATATAATAACATTTATAAAGTATTTATTTTTAAAAGATCAATGAAAATCCATCAAATGCATTAAATATTATTAGCTACCATTCTGACATCTCTTGGCAAATTTTCGAATTACTTGATTTTTTGGACATACTTTTTAAGACACGCAGCGCCCTCTTATCGGGAAAAACATACGTAACATCTACTTCCTGTACCCCTTTAAATGTGTATGTTTATAAAACTTTCAGTTCTCGAATTGTTGAATTTTGAACTTTCGCCACTCAGCATTCTCGATAAATCGAGAAGAGAAAAAAAAATATTTCTCTATTGTCTCATGAACTGCAATTTTTGTATTAATCAGATTCTCATTTATTTATTTGTTTATATGGAAATTAATTTATCTATAAAGAAATGACATTTATTATTATTATATTCATATCTTGGCTTCTGTTTCCTCATATATTAAAAATAAATAAATACAAAAGGTGCGTCTTAATTTCTTTTTTTTTTTTTTTCCTCGTTAGCAATAACGACCTTGTAAATTATTATTCATTCATTACGCTAATAAAAATTTCAAACTATTATTTTTGGGTGAACTCTTCACACTTATATTTAAATAATATTTAGTTGTGTGCTATGTAAATGGCTCAAAAAACACCCTTTTTTCTCATTCACACAGTCTTTTCGGCAACTCAGGCCATATAAGACTTTGACGATATACGTTACTGATTAAAGGAGAACGGGAGCGAAGGTGTTACGCTTGTTTTTTCCGATAAGATGGCGTTGTGTGTCATAAAAGTATGCCCAAAAAAATCAAGTAATTCAAAAATTTGCCAAGAGATGTCAGAATGGTAGCTAATAATATTTAATGCATTTGATTGATTTTCATTGATCTTTTAACAATAAATTCTATTATATATTATGTATCTTTCATAAAAGCATAAAACATATATACCATAGAAACATAAACATTTGCTTTGCTCAGGTTTGCAAGACGCCTACTAATTTAGAGCAGCCCAATCCCGACTCACCACTACATATGCAGTGTCTGTGTGAATTTACCTGAGCTAGGGTTCAGAGGGTCTTTATGATAGACCATAAACCAACCCTTTTGAACAATCTATATAGCGATATAGCGTAGCCTTTTCATATCAAATGAATTTGATCTCAGAATTAATAGAATTTCAACAAATTTTAATTAATCTTATCTTCTTATTTGGAAAAAAATTAACTTATTTCACAATTTGAACGAAACTTGTGTCCCAAGATTTTTAGTAAAATTTTTCCGATATCTATAGACCTTTATACCAGGTAATAATATCTCGGGGGCGTTAAAATATTCTTATTTATATTCTTCAAAAAAAAAAAAACTGTTATTTCGGATTTTGTAACGAGAGGTCTTACAGCATAGAATGTGGCATGTTCAGACAATAGATAAAATTTAAATAAAATAAGAGAAAGTAAAAATTTGCAAATTCTTCTTTCTATCTCGCAATGCAAGAAGCCAGATCGATGAAATTTAATAAATAATTCTTGCCCTAAAATTGGAGATCTGTTTCAAATTTTGTAGTAAATACTTCAACCGAAGTAGGCCACTTTACCTAAGATTATAGAAGCATTTTAAAATGTAATATTTTTAGTAAAGAAAGTGAGAAAGAAAATGCACTTCTCTTTTGAGTAGCAAAGTGGCGAAAATATATTTCAATTCTTTGCTATCGATTCTGGCCTATTAATTTGTTGCCCGGCTATTTAAATGTTTATAAAACTTTCAAACCCTTCTTACCAAGAATGGAATTAGGCCACTTTCAAAATTAATAACCAGATTAAAATATTTTTAAAAGGTAATTTTTATAATCTTAGGTAAAGTACTAACTACTTCCGGTTGAAGTATTGTAGTTACTCCAAAATTTGAAACAGATATACAATTTTAGGGTAAGAATTATTTACTAAATTTCACCGATCTGGCTACTTGCATTGCGAGATAGAGAGAGGAATTCGCAAATTTTTATTTAAAATGTATCTATTTTCCAAAGGGATGGTTTATGGCTTCTTCATAAAATACCCTCAGAACCCTAGCTCAGGTAAATTCACACAGACACTGCATATGTAGTGGTGAGTCGATTGGGCTGCCTAACTAGTAGGCGTCTTGCAAACCTGTTAGGGTGCAAATGTTTATGTTCCCCATGGTAAATATAGGCTAATACTATATCGTCTGTTAGACTAGCCTGCCATCTATTGCAAGAATGCTGAACTAATTTGACAGATGAATTTTTTTAAATAAATCATCTAAGCTTATTTTAAAAATTTCTTAATTAATATGTGATTAAAATAACAATAAATTCATTTTTAAATTTAAAAAAAATTAAAGATTATTGGGACAGATTGTTTTTTGTATTTTTCTTGATAACATAAAAATTAATTACGATAATTTTTTAATAAGTCATTAAAACAAATTATAGCTCGATGTCCCAATAATCTCTTTTATGAATTTAATTCATTTAAAAAAAAACCGCATTCAAAAATTCCTAGAGTCTAGTCTTTTTTCCAAAGTACGTTTAGACGTCGCTCCTGAACCCCTTAATATTTATTGTTTCTCTGTTTAAAGCAAAGCGAGTATTTCTTTTTTTGCTATCTTTGATTAAATGATTAAATAACCTTCTGAGTTTGACATTTTTTAGGTTAATTTTCGGCAGAAGCTGTTTCTTCCCGCACAATCATTATTGTGCCGAAGGGAATTTGTGCATGCTGGCACAAAAAGATTGTATATGCATGCTTGTCAAGTTTGCAGTTACGTGTGTAACCGCTCTTTATTTTCAGTATATATTAAAAAAAATAAAGGGTCGGACTAAGCCGAGCGCACAACTTTTGCCCCACCCACTCACTTATTCAAGAAAAAAAATATTTGTCCCCTCCCCAGAGCCCCCCTAATGGTCCGTCCGATGTTTACCAAAAGCTTTTCAGTTCTTAAGCTTTACCTCTAGTTTATGTGTGCAAAATTTCAAAAACACCATTGGGTGAATAGTTTTTTAGATTTCGTTGACGAAAAAAATTACCACAGACATACACACACACACACACACACACACACACACAGACATCATTCCAAAAGCTACTTAAAAATGGATTCAGAGGGGACCTCAAAACGCATTTTGGCAGCTTCAGAAAAATTCCTCGATTTTTTTTATGATTACATTAACTTTACCTGTCCAACATACGGTTGATGGGCAAAGTTAAAAATCATTTGTTTATATCTATGTTACCTGAATTAGAAGAAAAACTAATAATAATAATTAAATTGATTTTATAAACGAATAAAAAAATGGAATCAAATTATTTTCAAAGAATTTAACATTCGCGTAATTCTTCTTACTTTTATCATTAGATAAAAATAAAATGTATATATTCCTATTGGATGGGGTCAGGGTCGATTTTATTGTAGTTAATTGGAGCAGTGAATTTGATAAACTTTGATTTGATCTCTCCAAATATTATTATTGATTAAACAATCTGGTGTGACAAGCACAGAACACAACTTTCGATTACCGAAGGTAAGAGAAAGTTGTGATTACTGTGCGACCAGTCACACCAGATTTTTTTTTCTAATACTAACCAGTTGCGGGTCCTGGGAGAGGGGAAAAATTAACAATTTCCCCTTCCACTTCTCCACTAACACCGCACCTGAGTATAATTTTAGTATTGACTTTTTTCTTTTTTATTTTAATTTTACTTAATTAGAAAGAAAATATGAGTGTTTTTTTTTTTTTTTTTTTTAACAAAAAATCGAAGTGATGGCAATGACTGGCACTATTTCTCCTAGATGTTAGCTCTTATATAATAAAAGAAAATGCTAAATACATTAGACATAAATGTGAATAAATAAAAAAAATTAATAAATTATAAGCAATCAGAATTATTAATATATGTATTTACAGAGCAAATATAAAATAATAGATTTGTAGTCTCCTAGCTGGCAACAAAAATGGGCAAGAGTTTTCTGAACGCTAATATTTTCAGAATAGGTTGCATTTTAGTGATGGAAAGATATTCTAGAGCAGGGGCGTATATAAGGGGGGGGGGGCCGAGGGGGCCCGGCCCCCCCCCCCCCCCCCCCCCCGACATTTCCCAAACACATATATAGGGATATGCAGACATCAGCGCAACAAATATTCCTGCAGGGTGGAAAACTTTGATTCCGCAAAAGAAAAAATGTTCCGCAAAAAATTTCGTGTGAAAAAAAATTTAGTTTCTTAAAAAAAAAAAATTTTCTTAAAAAAATATTTTGAGTTCGGCCCCCCCCCCCCCCCCCGAAAAAATTTCTATATACGCCCCTGTTCTAGAGTCAGCACTTGCAGTGCCGGGGCCTTTAACGGGAATAAGCCGGTAAAGTTGCGGGAAGATGGTTTTTCGCAAATATCTCGAAAACTATGCGTTTTACCGCAAAAATTCATTTATTCAAAAATAATCGAATTTAAATTACAAATAAAAATGGTCTAGTACATAATCACGCCAAGTGAACGGTTCGGGAGATAGAGAGGGGTAAAATTTGTAATTAATGTGAATGGAGACACTGATATAGAGAAATATTTATATCTTGTCACCATGACAACCATTGTTAGAATTACAAATTTTACCCCTCTATATCTCCCGAACCGTTCATTTTAGCGTGAATATGCACTAGACCATTTTTATTTGTAATTTAATTTCGATTATTCTTGTATAGATGAAGTTTTGCAGAAAAGCGCATAGTTTTCGAGATATCTGAGAAAAACCATCGTCCGCAAATTTACCGGCTTATTCCCGCTAAACGCCCCGGGTGCTAACTCTAGAGTTTCTTTCCATCACTAAAATGCAACCTATTCTGAAAATATTAAAAAGAAAACTCCGAATTCAGAAAACTCTTGTCCATTTTTGTCGCCAGCTCTTGGACCCGAAAACGGTACATGGTGGGGGCTAAACGGATTCAGGATTGAATCTGAAGGAATTATCTCGGGGCTCGAAAAAAATTTCATTTTGCCGAATAGTGTAATTAGTTTATATATTTTGCTAATTTGCAAAAATTATAACGTTTCCGGCGGAGTTTTTTTTTTTTTTTTTTGAGGTAACGTGACTTAAAACGAAAGTATTTTTATTTATAATTATAATATAGAGATATACAGTATTAATGAAGGAATTTTTTTTAGAATATAATTTTATCTCTCTCCTCAAATAACGCTCTTAAATTTTGGAGATGTTCACCAAGGAGAGAAAAGGTTTCTTAAAAGGGAAGAGATTAGGATGGATGACGTATAAGGATATTTTTTTTCTCCTTCTCCTCGTCCTTGCAACCCGAAGGCTCTTATTTTCATACTTAGGAATTCATGGACGTCAATTCAATCCAAAATTTTTTTTTTTTTTTTTTTTTTTTTAAACATTCACACTTTTTTCTCATTCACACTCACATTCACACACACATTCATACAGTCTTTTCGGCAACCTAGGCCATTTAAGACTTTGACGATAACCGTTGTAAGGAATATGTTTATTGAGGGTTGAGGCATCTCTATTTAAGCCATCTGGTATCCAAATGGCTTAAATAAAATCATCGGACTGCCTGGGTCATGGCGGGGGGGGGCCCGCCAACCTCATCTTTCTCTTCACTTTATCCCCCCCCCCACATCCACCACCGGGGGGCGCCGGGGCCCCCCCCCCCCACCCACGCCAGGGGGGGGGCCCCCCCCCCCCCCCCACCCCCCGCAGCCGCCCCCACCCCCTATTTTGTCTTGGGGCCGGGCGACGACCACCTTTCAAGGAAGAGGACAGAATCGTCCGTTTCCACTGCAGTGCGGACGGAGGGCGGCCCCCCCCCACCCAACCACCACCCCCCACCGAACCCACCAACCAACCATCTATACTATAATTTTTTTTTTTTATTTTTTTTTATTATAATATAAAATATTTTTAATAATAAATTATATTTAATATTTTTTAAAATTTATTTTTTATTTTTCGAGCAGATACTCCCCCTGGTTACGTCCCTCCCGTTCTTGACTCTTCAAAAACCTTGCGCGGCGTTTGGTATAGGAGGTAGGCGCGCTACCTACTACGCCAAACCCGGGGGCCAATCCAAAATTAGGTGACTTTTTCTAGCTTTCTTCTGGCACTTTCGGAGTCCTTGAGCAATAAATTGATTTGTTGAAATTGAAATTTTAATAAAAAAAACATCATTCTATAAATAATTTTTTTTTTTTTTTTTTTTTGAAATTTACATATATATACATTCTTAAATAAGATTAAGGTTTACAAATTTATATTCTTAACCTAATGTTGATTTAATATTTCGCAGTTCTAAATGGATACCATCTTTTGCTTGGGTCATCATCGTCATAGTATTTATTTCTGGCGGGCCAATTGGCCTTGTTCGATCAGGTTCAAGTTCTAAATTAGCTAGGACATGGGCTATGATGGTTTTGGACACCATCATTCCAAAACGAGATCCAATACAATTGCGTGGTCCATCGCCAAATGGCAAATGCGTGAATGCGGGACGTTTCTTTTTTGCCTCTTCTGAGAAACGGTCGGGGTCGAATTTCTCTGGATCGGGGTAATACCTGCAAAATGGAATTATTCAACTTGGTTGCTATTTTATTCAAGCAGAGAAAAGAATCAGAGGGGAATTACTAACTTTGGATCTCTATGAAGTCCGTCTAGGCCGATATAAATAGGAGTTCCTTTTTCCAAAATTAGTTTACTGCCTGGAATTTGATAGTCTTGGTTTACTTGTCTATCCAAAAATGGCAAAGGAGGATACATCCGAAGCGTCTCATTGATAACCTGCAGAATAAAAAAATCAATCACTTACTTTTCATAAAAATTTAAGAAATTATGAATAGTAGGTGGATACCATTTGGATACCAAATGGCTTAAATAAAATCATCGGCTGCCTGGGGTCCGAACCCGCGACTTTTGGTATACGAGATTTGCACGCTAACCCCTACACCAAGCCCGTGGGCAAATAGATATTCAAATTGAAATTTTTTTGGAAAAATAATATTAGGCCATCCATTTAAACTGATGATCGATAAATTATTTGACATCAAAACTTTACTACTCTTCCAAACTTTTAATTTTACAGGAAAAGGCTGAAGGGCCCCCATTTCTTCCATAGAATCTAAACTTATCCTAGATATTTTGAATTCTTACTAAAAAATATCCAATTTATAATTTTTTATTTTAATCTAAAACGCTCCATACATGACGTACTTTGAAACACGAACCTGGCTCGGCTCGCCTTCAAACAAGCCAAATCCGCAAGTGTGCGGACTCTCAAGAGCCGGGACAGATCCGTCTGGACCTTCTGTCCGGCTCGGCCCGGGAGCAGATCCGCAAGTGCGTGGGCTCTCACGGTTCGGGCTCAGATAAAGTATTTTATTTTATTTTTTGCTCGGCTAGGCTCGTATGAGTCCACACACTTCGCGGATTTTGGCTCAGGACCCAAGCCGGCCTCGTGGTGGTCTTAAAGTTGTAGTTTTCTTTAGAATTACCTGTTCGACATAGATCATTTCTCCTAAGGCATCGTAATTAATTTCGCCATGTTTTTCAATTACTTTTAAGATCTCTTTTCTGGCTCGTTCTTGATATTCCGGGGCTCTTGCTAATTCATGAAAGGCAAAAGTGATGGTACTTGTTGTCGTTTCAAATCCGGCAGCAAAATACACGGAAGCCTAAAGAATTAGGTTCATTTAGAGATCTTGGGTTCTTAGATAGTCAGACCAGTTTCATTTATTTATTTATTATTTTTTTTTTTTATTTTTTTTTTACACTCACACTCTTTTACTCTTTCACACTCACACTCCACACAGATCACACTGTCTTTTCGGCAGCTCAGGCCATATAAGACATTGACGGATAACCGGTATTTATGAATTTATATATATTAGGGTCTCAAGCATTTTTATTTACAGCCACCTGGTATCCAGATGGCTTAAAAAAATCATCAACTGCCTGGGGTCCCAACCCCGAACCTTTGGGATTTGAGGTGGGAAGCCCACCACCCCCACCCCACCCCCCACCCCGGTGGGCGTTTATTTCTTAACTATACAAGAATCATCTCGGTCGAAATTGAGAAGTTTTTCTTCTGTTTTATTTACAGCTGCTGACGAGATATATCCCCTTTTTGTTCCAATTCAATTAGGGAATCTATCAGGTCACTTCGCTTAATGGGACTTTTTTTTCGAGCACCCATTACTTCCCAGAACACCTTTCTAGAACAATAAATTCAATTAATTTCACATAAAGAAATTTTATTTAATTATTCCTACCTGAAAAATAATGTAGCATTTTTATTAAAAAGTGCAACTTTCAAAAGAGAAGGGATGTAGTGTGGCGCAAAGAAAACGGAAAATATTTTTATTGCTTCTATTGGGGAAAATTCAAAAATCTCTTTTCCAATCATTCTGAATTCAGAATCGTCATTTTTTAGGGAGTTGCCATCAATGCCAAATGCACAGGAAAGAATAATATCAGTTGCACATCTGCAAATTAAAAGAAAATTGTATGATATTTTAAGTTGAATCACTTTTTCTCTATATGTGATGCAGAAAGTGAAAAGGGACCTCTTGTATTGAGTTGTAGATATTTTATTGTAGAGGGCATGGGCGTAACTAGGGGGACCCGGGGGGGGGGTCTCAGAAGTATCCCCGCTCCAAGAAAAATTGAAACAATATGGGGCCTTCCACGCCCTCCGGGGCCCAAAGCCCCCCCCCCCCAGCGAGGATGACTTGGCCTATGACCCCCCAGGCAAATTCCCCAGGTAGTCATGGTAGAGGGTATTTTCCTGAACATTTTAAGACCGAAAACCACGATGATATCTCAAAAACTAAAAACGCATTCAAACACAATTAAAAACTATTTAAGGTTACTAAATCGATTATTTTGTAGTATTTATTGGATTTTCAACGCTAAAATTACCGAATAAACTTGTATAGGAAATATTGAAGTAACGTATTTAATCGAAACCCAAAAATCGACCTAATTCGACTAAAATGCCTGAACCGATCGCCGTCAAGAAGTCCCTTTTCACTTTCCGCATCACATATTTGCTTAAAGTTGTGGCTGTGATATGATTATAATGAAAGGATGAAGGTATCAGCCAAATTGGAATGCACGGTGTTTATCTCTGATCTTGACCGAATTAATTTGGTATGAAGCAAATAGATTTTATTATTAACAAATCCTGGTTTTGCAATATGTGTATAATTTCCAATAACTGAAGATGGCCAAATAAATTCAGTCAGAACCTCGTGCTTTCCAATTTGGCTGTTATCTCCATCCCTTCGTTATAATTTCTCTATATATCGCATCGTCTCAGCATCCCTATGCTGTTCAGCTCACGTAGTCAATTCCAATCTTCCTTTGTCCCCATGACCTCCCAAGCTCTCTGCGTCTATCTTCCCCAAAACCTACAATCTTCAGACTTTCAAGTCTAACCTCAACAGGCATCTTCTCAGTTCCGGCAGTTGAGTTCCCCTTTTATGCTTCTCCTTTTGTTTTTATTTTCTTCCTGGCTGCGTGTGTTCACAGATCATTATAGGTCTTCAAAACCTTATGCACCCATTTCAAAAAAATATTCTGACACCCACCTATCCATAAATTCAATTTTGATTCAGCCCTCTGAAGTCCGAAGACAAAGATGAATGAAATGAACAATCCCAATTTTTTTGAATTACCACCATCATTTTTCTTTTCTCTCGAAAATTTATTAATATCTGATCTCTTTAAGAGTATTTTCAAATTTTACCGTCCTTGTTTTGAAATCACACCTAAATTCTACTTCAGCCCTCCCCTCCAAACAAATTACCTTGCAGTCGATTCCCGAACTTCCTGAGCATTCTTCTTATCCAGATTTTTCATATGTTCAATGAATTCTTTTGCACACACTTGAACCAAAGGATACATCTCTCGCATTCTTTTAGAAGTGAATGTAGGTGTCAAAGTAACCCGTAATGCTCGCCAAAGTTTTCCTTTCATAAAAAATAAATTTTTCCCAGTTAGTGGATCATAGTGCGGTGAACAAAAACTAAAACGATCACTAAAATAGTTGAAATCCTGAAAAACAAAGAAAGTGTTTTTAAAATTATTGTTTTTTTTAACGTAACTGAGGGATACCAGGGGCTCCCCCAAGAGAAATTGAGACAATATGGGGCATTCCAAGCCCCCCTGGAGGATGGCTGGTCACATGGCCCCCTCCCCAGTCGAATTCCCTAGTTACGTCTATGTTGCTGCTGAAAATCAGATATAATTCTTCAACCCTCGTCTCCTCCTCATCTGCAATTCACTCTTGCTGTTGCGGTCGGTTTTTAAACAATAATATTACTTCAGCAGCCGCTTTTGATACAATTTCAGGAAATTCGACTACACTGTCGCAAACTTAATTACAGAAAAAAAAATTTTTTGAATTTTGTCCAGCTAGAATAGCATTTTGAACCACTGTGCGCCGGGACCTTGAAGCCTATTTTGGCTAACTGTTCGCTACAATCCCAGCGATTACCCAAAATATTTTCTAAATTTTTCAGGATGTCATCCCTTCTTCTCTCGAGAAGTCTTTTAAAATCAAATATTTTACAAAGCTCAGAGTAGCTAACTGCTGTGCCAGGAAGACCAATTTTTTTTTATAAAATAGGTATCTCAAGTATTTTTTCTGAACCCCTATCATGTTTATTTGTAGACTGACAGTGAGGACCCAGATTAAAGTTCAGGGCCGGAACTAGGAGATTTTTTAGGAGTGGGCAAAATTTAATTTGCCGCCCCCTCTTTAAAATTTTCCCTGATCTTCAAAATTTTTCTGCGAATTTTTTTTTTTCGCGGAACCAAATTTTCCCGTTCGAAAAATTATTTTACCTTTTTTTACTTTCTCTTACCTATGTATATATGTAATATATATATAGAGAGAAAGTATTGGATTCATGTCAAAAATTCGATGTCGAGATTTTGATGGATCTTTTACGTTTTGAGGTCCCCTGAATCCATGTGTGTGTCTGTGGTGTGTGTGTGTGTGTGTGTGTGTGTGTGTGTGTGTGTTCAATTTTAAGCATGAAGGAATTGAGCTACGAGGTTGAAATTTTATATTTAAGTTAAACACCCCCCGGGACCGGAAAAATAAGCTTTTAATCAAAATCGGCCAAAGAGTACTAGTACTTTACTGATGTACTTTTTCAGTTTTTTTTCGATTTTCTCAAAATTCGCTCTAACGATTTTGATTAAAATTCAAAAATCAATTATTTTTTAGATGCTCTTTCAAATGTATATTCTCGTTTTGCTCTCAAAATTGTTTGAAGCACACTTTACTCTTGTGCTTCATAGAGAAGATATGAGAAATGGTTGCCATGGTAACAAAATATAAATATTTTCCCATGTTTATAAATTTGACATCTTTAATTCTAATATATTGGCGGAAACTAAATATACGTCGACACAAAAAATCTGGTGTGACAAGCACACAACACAACTTTCGATTACCGAAGGTAAGAGAAAGTTGTGTGCTGTACGACAGTCACACCAGATTTTTTTTTAGAGAAGGCTAAATTTTTGCCGCCCGCGGAACCGAATTTTTTCCCCGTGTGCCGCCCGCGAAACATTTTCTCTTGCGCGGGAATCTTACAAGGGGACGGCCAAGTGAGTATATCACGGATTCGTTTGAAAAAAATTGAGGTGATACTTTGAGCCAAAAAAATGTTCACGTGTTTCGGCGTTTTACTCCATAGAGCCCCGATTGGCCAAAAAAAATAAATAAATACCGAAATAATTTTCGCGCTTTCAAGTAGTTTCTGTTTGAAACATTACGTAACAGTCAGCTGTGGCTGGGCTGGTAGCGTCGCTGACTGGTAAATATGAGATCCCGGGTTCGATCGACGGAGTATTCAATTTTTTTTTTTTTATCTTTTTATGTTATCGTAACAAACAATATATTTAAAACTGTTTAATATTATTTTTTTTTATTAGTAATTAAATTTTAAAATTTTTTTTCGAGTTTCATTAGTACAGACAGTATAGTGCTTCCCTCCTGAAATCCGAAAACAAAAATGTGCATGTAAAAAAATATCCTTTATAAACTGCGCTAATAGTCGTCTAATTATTTGTTTTGCATGTTATCTATATTCGCTTGACTGCACCTAATTTCTTTTTATCAAATATAAGCAAATAAATTTTTTTTAATTTCATGTATTTATTTAATTAATGGATTATTTTATGCCTTCTTTATTTCTTCAAATATTTAAATATTGTAATAAATGATATTTTCTTCAGGATTTTAAATTAAATTTTAATTTTAAGGTAATAAATAAACTCGGAAAACAATTTTAAAAAAATTTTAAAATTTAATTACTAATAAAAAAAAATAATATTAAACAGTTTTAAATATATTGTTTGTTACGATAACATAAAAAGATAAAAAAAAAAAAAAAATTGCATACTCCGTCGATCGAACCCGGGATCTCATATTTACCAGTCAGCAACGCTACCAGCCCAGCCACAGCTGACTGTTACGTAATGTTTCAAACAGAAACTACTTGAAAGCGCGAAAATTATTTCGGTATTTATTTATTTTTTTTAGCCAATCGGGGCTCTATGGAGTAAAACGCCGAAACACGTGAACATTTTTTTGGCTCAAAGTATCACCTCAATTTTTTCAAACGAATCCGTGATATACTCACTTGGCCGTCCCCTTGTTAGTTTTTTCCCGTTCGAAAAATTATATTACCTTTTTTTTTTTTTTTAGAGAGGCTAAATTTTTGCCGCCCGCGGAACCGAAATTTTTCCCCGTGTGCCGCCCGCGAAACATTTTCTCTTGCGCGGGAATCTTAGTTTTTTCCCGTTCGAAAAATTATATTACCTTTTTTTTTTTTTTAGAGAGGCTAAATTTTTGCCGCCCGCGGAACCGAAATTTTTTCCCCGTGTGCCGCCCGCGAAACATTTTCTCTTGCGCGGGAATCTTAGTTTTTTCCCGGCCGACAAAATATTTTACCTTTTTTTAAAGACGCTCAATTTTTCAATTTTCGCCACTCGCAGAAGAAAATTTTTTTTTCGTATGCCGCTCGCGGAACCAAAAATTTTTTTCCCGTCCGAAAATATTTTTTTTTTAGAGACGCTAAATTTTTGCCACCCGCGTAACCAGAAATTTTTATCTTTCTTTAATTGCCGCCCCCCCTGATATCTGCCGCCCGGGGCACGTGCACCCACTGCCCCCCCCTAGATCCGGCCCTGTTAAAGTTACATATTCAAGCTGAGATCTCATTAGTGAATAGTATAACTTATTCAAAGTAGAGACCTCAACAAAGTTTTTGGAGTTTCTTTTTACAAAACCCAACATTCTATAGATAAATTGTTTCGCCTAGGGCGGGATGCGAACCCTCCTTTGGCACCAGCCGTTTTATAATTATCTACAAATACGCTTGTCCTAAACTTCTTGCATAAACCATCTATTTTTTTGAAGGTCTTGTATCAACATTCAGAGAATAATCCAAACTTGACTTACCTTTATGAAAATTTGCTTGATTAATTCCGGATCCCGAATAAGAAGTGCCGGCTTATCAAAAATATGAAAACCAAAGAACGGTTCATCTTTGGCCAATGGGTGATTGTATATTTTCTCAAGCCACATTCCAGGTGAGGAACGTAACCTGATGAGAGGCCAAGCATTGCCAACGAGTAACGCAGGCCGGATATGTGGCACATCTCGATTTTTCCAATAATTCACATGACGACGTAAATAAAGCCACACGAGGCCGACGGATAGAGCTAATAACCACAAGAATATCATCTCTGAAGGTTCGATGTGGTTCTGGGTCAAGTAAAGCGATTTGCTCTTGATATATAAGCTTGTTTGGTTTTAATTTAATTATTTTTTTTTTTACTTACCCCCCCCCCCCCTCCTCTATTACTAAGAAGCAATAGAGATAGCGATAATGTCAATAGTGATAACTAGAGACCGGATTTTAAGCAAAATGCTTATTGCTCAATTTTATAAGCAACCATTAGATATTTAATTTCTATACGAATTAGGAAAAACTAAGTGTATTGAGATTGCATTTTTTATGCTTTTTTGCTTTTTTTGAGTTTTCATTCTTTTTTTCCCTTTCATGCTTATTTGAACTTATTTTACAAATATTTATAATTTTTTTTTTTTTTTTTATTAAAAAACACACTTTTTCCCATTCACACACGCATACACCAGGGACGTATATAAGGGGGGAGGGGGCCCGCCCCCCAAAAAAAAAAAAAAAAAATTTTCAAAAACCCCGCAGTGCGAAAAAATATAGCCCTGGAAAAAAAATTTTTTCATCAGGGTGAAAAAAATTTGGTTCCGCAAAAACAAAATTTTTCGCAATTTTTCTTTAAAAAAAAATTTGTATACGCCATTGGTATGAGTAAAAATTGCTTATTAGATGCTTTTTTTTTCAACTTTTATGCTTATTTAACAACTTATTATTCAAGATTTTTATGCTTTTTTAAGCACTTTTTTTCCATTTTTTTATGCTTTTTTGTCCGGTCTCTAGTAATAACCTTTCAAGTCAAGAGGTGTAGATTTAAACCCTAACATAAATATTAATTTAAATTTGGATATTAATTGGCATAAATAAATAATACGAGGCGTTTTTACTTTCTCTTACCTATGTATATATGTAATATATATATAGAGAGAAAGTATTGGATTCATGTCAAAAATTCGATGTCGAGATTTTGATGGATCTTCACGTTTTGAGGTCCCCTGAATCCAAAAAAGTGGTTTTCGCGACATGGTCTGTCTGTGGGTGGGTGGGTGTGTGTGTGTGTCTGTGTTCACTTTTAAGCATGAAGGAATTGAGCTAGGAGGTTGAAATTTTATATATAAGTTAAACACCCCCGGGACCGGAAAAATAAGCTTTTAATCAAAATCGGCCAAAGAGTACTAGTACTTTACTGATGTACTTTTTCAGTTTTTTTCGATTTTCTCAAAATTCGCTCCAACGATTTTGATTAAAATTCAAAAATCAATTATTTTTTTAGATGCTCTTTCAAATGTATATTCTCATTTTGCCCTCAAAATTGTTTGAAGCACTCTTTACTCTTGTGCTTCATAGGAAAGATAGGAGAAATGGTTGTCATGGTAACAAAATATAAATATTTTCTCATACTTATAAATTTTACATCTGAATTCAAATATTCCCTACTGCCGGGAACTAAATACATGTCGACACGTCGATCGAACCCGGGATCTCATATTTACCAGTCAGCAACGCTACCAGCCCAGCCACAGCTGACTGTTACGTAATGTTTCAAACAGAAACTACTTGAAAGCGCGAAAATTGTTTCGGTATTTATTTATTTTTTTTGGCCAATCGGGGCTCTATGGAGTAAAACGCCGAAACACGTGAACATTTTTTGGCTCAAAGTATCACCTCAATTTTTTTCAAACGAATCCGTGATATACTCACTTGGCCGTCCCCTTCTTAGTTTTTTCCCGTTCGAAAAATTATATTACCTTTTTTTTTTTTTAGAGAGGCTAAATTTTTGCCGCCCGCGGAACCGAAATTTTTCCCCGTGTGCCGCCCGCGAAACATTTTCTCTTGCGCGGGAACCTTAGTTTTTTCCCGGCCAACAAAATATTTTACCTTTTTTTTAGAGACGCTCAATTTTTCAATTTTTGCCGCCCGCGGAAGAAAAATTTTTTTTGTGTGCTGCTCGCGGAACCAAAAATTTTTTCCCGTCCGAAAATATTTTTTTTTTTAGAGACGCTAAATTTTTGCCACCCGCGTAACCAGAAATTTTTATCTTTCTTTAATTGCCCCCGGCCTGTTAAAGTTACATATTCAAGCTGAGATCTCATTAGTGAATAGTATAACTTATTCAAAGTAGAGACCTCAACAAAGTTTTTGGAGTTTCTTTTTACAAAACCCAACATTCTATAGATAAATTGTTTGGCCTGGGGCGGGATGCGAACCCTCCTTTCGCACCAGCCGTTTTATAATAATCTTCAAATACGCTTGTCCTAAACTTCTTGGATAAAACATCTATTTTTGACGGTCTTTTATCTACATTCAGAGTATAATCCAAACTTGACTTACCTTTATAAAAATTTGTTTGATTAATTCCGGATCCCGAATAAGAAGTGCCGGCTTATCAAAAATATGAAAACCAAAGAACGGTTCATCTTTGGCCAATGGGTGATTGTATATTTTCTCAAGCCACATTCCAGGTGAGGAACGTAGCCTGATTAAAGGCCAAGCATTGCCAACGAGTAACGCAGGCCGGATATGTGGCACATCTCGATTTTTCCAATAATTCACATGACGACGTAAATAAAGCCACACGAGGCCGACGGATAAAGCTAATAACCACAAGAATAGCATCTCTGAAGGTTCGATGTGGTTCTGGGTCAAGTAAAGCGATTTGCTCTTGATATATAAGCTTGTTTGGTTTTAATTTAATTTTTTTTTTTTTTTTTACTTACCCCCCCCCCTCCTCTATTACTAAGAAGCAATAGAGATAGCGATAATGTCAATAGTGATAACCTTTCAAGTCAAGAGGTGTAGATTTAAACCCTAACATAAATATTAATTTAAATTTGGATATTAATTGGCATAAATAAATAATACGAGGCGTTTTTTTTTAAGTAAGTACCGTTTTATAATAAAAAAATAACGAGCAGATATTTTTAAATAAGGACTTTTGCTGGACCATACGTATATAGAAGGAACCGGAGAATAAAACCAGCCGTTAATGGACGCCTCTCACATCAATTTAATTCGTAAATATTTCGACCGGCATCACGCCTGGTCATCATCAGTACATAAAAAATCATGTAAGTTTTTAAAAATGAAATGTAAAGGCTATTATATGTATGATTTATTAACATTGTCTTTTGCTTATTTCCATGTAGTTTTGACGTGACAACGTCTTACAAATCATGTTAGAGGGTCATGCAAGAAAAAGTATATCGGCTTGAATAACTCCTCTGTCTTAAGAGGTATAATTATGGGGAATATACGGTTAGAAAGAATGAGTTTCCAGCTAAAGATTTCACCATTTATTTTTTTCCTATCCTTTTATTTTACCGCGCTGCGGTAAATTCTAATTTGAGATTTTAAACCCCTGTAGATTCCAAACGACTAATCCGATCAGACTAAATGGGATGTCATTTGGTGCGGAAAGAAAACCTCTAATAGAATAAATAAAAAAATCCCGAGTAATTAAGTCCAAAATTAGTTTTTTTCTCGAAAAACCTCATTTTTTAGACAAAAAAATATCGAAAAATAGCCCTACTTGTGCAACGCATAGCGACTTGACCATAAAAGCTACATTAAATCTAAATATAATTTTAGAAAGAGTGGTTCAATACCCCGGGGTGTTTTTTTCTTTTTTTTGATATGAGGTCATTTTACCGCATGAGAGCACTCGGCGGGATTTCGTTTTTCGAAAATTTAAACCCCTGTAGATTCCGAACGGCTAATCAGATCTGACTAAATGAGATGTCATTTGGTGCAGAAAAAGATCCTCTAATAGAATAAATAAAAAGATCCCCAGTATCCCGAGTAATTAACGCTAAAATTAGTTTTTTTCTCGAAAAACCTCATTTTTTAATCATAAGTCGCCCTTAATGGATAAAAAAAGCCACACCTGTCATATATTGTTTCAATGAACATGTTTATTTATGAAAACAAACTACTAGCAAAAAAAAAAAAAACAATACTTTCTCTCTTTATATTTCAATATAGGTAAGAGAAAAAAAATTTTTTTGAAGTCAAGCAAAAGACGTTGTCACGTTAAAAAGCCACCGGCTGTGTAGAAGACACAGCCAACACCTAATTTTTTTGTACTGATGATGACCAGGCGTGATGCCGGTCGAAATATTTACGAATTAAATTGATGTGAGAGGCGTCCATTAACGGCTGGTTTTATTCTCCGGTTCCTTCTATATTTTTAAATAATTTTTTTTTTCACATAAGAGCCTCTACCTTAAACAACTTTTCTACATAATTTCCACCATTATCGAGGAACTTGTCATATCATCTAACTAGTTTTTGAATTCCGCCGTCAAATAAACCTGCCGCCGTGTTGACAACCACTCTGACACGGCCGTTTTGATTTCGTCATCGTCGTCGTGGCGCACGCAGCCCAGGTGTTTCTTCAAATATAGGAACATGTAGTCGCTGGACGCTAGATCTGGACTGTAGGGTGGATGATCAATTTAATCCCAACCAAAATGGGTGATCAGATCTTGGGTTCGGGTAGCCGCATGTGGACGAGCGTTATCGTCAAGGAGTTGCTCTGGATAGTGACTACCACATGGTCCTTCATTTGAAGAAATGACGACGATGACGAAATCAAAACGGCCATGTCAGAGTGGTTGTCAAAACAGACGGCAGGTTTCTTTGACGACGGAATTCAAAAACTAGTTAGACGATATGACAAGTGCCTCGATAATGGTGGAAATTATGTAGAAAAGTAGTTTAAGGTAAAGGTTCTTATGTGAAAATAAAATTATTCAAAAATATCTGCTCGTAATTTTTTTTTTTATTACAAAACGGTACTTACTTAGAAAATACGCCTCGTATATTACGTATATCGAAGTAAAGTTTTAATACTCTTTGGCCAAACTTGGTTTTGCTTGAATAGGTTATTAATTTTTAATTATCTTTAAATTTTTTCTTTTATATCAAGTCTTTCTGCTGCTAAGGCCATTTTGAATTTCAAAAAAACCAGTATAGTGTAGAAAATTGGTACGGATGTTTTCCGGAGGTCGTACGACTCTTTTGTTTCTAAGAGGGGGGGGGGGGCAACTATCCTCAGATTCAACAGAGCTTGTCGTTCCTCAACTATAACGATCCTGGTAGCAGTTCCTTTTCGCCTAGGGTAGACCCGTCGACCTTTCGTTAAAGTGACCAAATTTTCATTGAGAAAAATGAACAGATGCAGATATTTCCTAAAAAGCGGGACATTTTTAAAAATCGGAGATGTGTGGTCACCTTACCTTTCGTACCTTAATAATATAATAAATCTCTTAAGCAAATGCCCCTGTTTGTTCAAGATATGAAATCGTGTTTTGTGTAGAATTGTAGAGATTCGAAAAGTAAAGAGATCATAGAGCTATTGTATAATAAATTGTGATTTCTTCTTTAATTTTTGATATTTTACTTTTTGATTGCTTATCTCTAGAATTGATTGATTAGGGCTCTTTTGATAAATGAAACATTAAGCTTTGCCAAATTCCCAAATTTTTTTTTTTTTTAGTGAAAAAATAGATGTTATTATTATTAGGAGAATTTTTAATTATAGACCACATTTTTGTATTAAATATTTATTAAAAATATATAATTACTGTACAACGTTTCAACTGCTTATTCTGCAGCCGTTATCAAGCACTGCTCGCTTGATAACTCGCTGGAGTCGGAGCTTATATACGGTCTTTATAGAAATTAAATAATAAATTGGGCATAGGGAGACTTTGCAACTTAACAATTAACATGTAACAATTAATCGTCCTGAGGAGGGTCGTGACTTGCGACCGAAACGTCGACGATTTAATAATTAAATAAGTTTTTTTATTTAATTTCCTTGGCTGCAAAGTCTCCTATACCCAATTCTAGAGTCTACAGCCACTTCTCATCACATTAAATAATAAAATCATTCTTTATAATTTAAAGAATAAGATAAAATTATAATTCTGGATTTATACAAAGTAAAAAAGAGAAAGTAAAAATTGTATTATTTTTATTAAAAAGTCATACATTATTCCAATAAATAAATATTTTATAAAAATATAGTCACATTTTTAGGTACTAAAAATGATATGAATAACAGTTATAAGATTTACAATTTCAGTTAAAAGAGTTCTGGAATTTCATTTAAAGGGTAGGGCAAAACGTGGAGATAATCCTACCTCTAGAGCAGTGGTTCCCAACCTGGGCGATCGCCCCCAAGGGGGCGATTTGGGTTTTCAGGGGGGGCGATAAATAAGCGGGGGGACGATTGGGGGGCGATGAGTATTCAAAGGGAGAAAAATTATTAATTTACTAAAATTTAAAAAATAAAAAATCAAAAAGAAAAATCTCCTATTTACAGGATGGTCAGGATAGAAGAGGACAAAATATTACCATAAAAATAAAATAGCCTGAAGATAATTCCAATCTAGAATTGAAACGTCACTTTTAGCTCAAATCTTAAATTTCAATTAAAAAAAATCATTTTCTTGAATTTTTTTTTCCTCAGGGCCCCGGGCCCTTTAAGCTCAAATCAAGTTTGATCTTATTCACGACTCAGGATAGCTAAAAACGTAGATTTCAGTGGCTAATTTTCAAAAAATTTTCCATACCCCCAGATTCCCCGGAAATCCTCTGTCCAGATCTGGCCTCGATAAATTAAAACTTTGTAACTCTTTGTTTAGGAAATTTTGAAAAAATTTTATATAACTTTATTTAAATAAATATTGTAAGCTATGTAGAACTATTTCAAAAGTTGTGTCAAAAACTGTGTAAAAAAAGTGTTGGCATGAAGGCCACAATAGCCTTTTACATACTAAAAAAAAACTTTAAGTTTTTTTTTTTTTGGGGGGGGGCGTATTACTAAGTAGCCCCGGGGCCTGTCAAGTCTGTCTGCAGCCCTGTATATAGGCCTACGGTAATAAAATTGCTTAAAATAATAAAATTGCTTTATTATTTACACTTTACTTCAAATTAAAATTAGGCATACAATGAAAATGTAAGGGGGGGGGGGGCGATAGGTGTTAGTCAACCTCCAGGAAGGGGCGATGGGTCAAAAAAGGTTGGGAACCACTGCTCTAGAGTGTTACAAAGAAAAAAAAAACTATGTTAAGGGGGTGAAGGAGCGGGGTTTAAATGTACTTTAAAAAAAAATAGACTATTATAAGGAATTTTTGAATGCGGTTTTTTTTTTTTTTTTTTAATTAAAAACATTTCATAAAGAATTATTGGGACAGAAGGTTATAATTTTTTTAATGACTTATTACAAGAATTATCGTAATTAATTTTTTTGTTATCAAGCAAATACAAAAAAAAAAAAACAATCTGTCTCAATAATTTTAAATTTTTCTTTAAATTTTTTTTTAAAATGAATTTTTTGATATTATTATTCACATATTAATTAAGAAATTTTTAAAATAAGATTAGTAGATATATTTATTTAAAAAATTAAATGTCAAATAGTTCAGCACTCTTGCAAAAGATGGCAGGCTAGTCTAACAGCCGATATACTGTTAGCCTATATCTGGCCTATATTTTTATGCTTTTATAAAAGATACATAATATACAGTATAATAACATTTATAAAGTATTCATTCTTAAAAGATCAATGAAAATCAACCAAATGCATTAAATATTATTAGCTACCACTCTGACATCTCTTGGTAAATTTTCGTAATAGCTGTTTTTTTGGCTTACTTTTTAAGACACACAACGCCCTCTTATCGGGAAAAACATCAACCTCCTGAACCACCTTATTATTCTTTGGATATTCCTGATATAAAATATTAAAAATGAATGTTTACATCTATGTAAAAAAAATTACACTTTAAACTCTGCGCTTAGAATTTAAGACTACTGTACCAGTATACTGGTATAAATCGATCTAGGCTTAGCCAATGAGTCTAACCCCCCCCCTCCCTATCTAAATAAATAAGAAAAAAGTGGAAATATAGATAGAGAAAGATAGTTTTAGAATTTGAGGTCCGGTATTACCAATATTTCATATTATTTGAGGAGGGGGTTATCTCCCAGATGAAGCATCCCCCTCCCCCCTCCCCGACTCTGCTAAGAATAAGGCCAAAATATCTTATTTCTGAAAATTGTATACCCCCATCTTCATCTTTTTTCAAAGTCAATAAATAAACGAGGTAGTCTTCTTTATCAAATGTAATCCTTAAAAAACATATATAGAGTAATTATATTTGGACGATTAAAGACGATTACGGTTCACTAATTTATAATTTTAGGCCAATGTCGATTTAATATTTCGCAATTCTAAATGGATACCATCTTTTGCTTGGGTCATCATCGTCATAGTACTTTTTTCTGGCGGGCCAATTGGCCTTGTTCGATCAGGTTCAAGTTCTAAATTAGCTAGGACATGGGCTATGATGGTTTTGGACACCATCATTCCAAAACGAGATCCAATACAATTGCGTGGTCCATCGCCAAATGGCAAATGCGTGAATGCGGGACGTTTCTTTTTGCCTCTTCTGAGAAACGGTCGGGGTCGAATTTCTCTGGATCGGGGTAATACCTGCAAAATGGAATTATAAATTAAACTTTTTGGTTGCTATTTTATTTCTAAGCACAGAATAGAATCAGAGGGGCAATACTAACTTTGGATCTCTATGAAGTCCGTCTAGGCCGATGTAAATAGGAGTTCCTTTTTCCAAAATTAGTTTACTGCCAGGAATTTGATAATCTTGGTTTACTTCTCTATCCAAAAATGGCACTGGTGGATACATCCGAAGGGTCTCATTGATAACCTGCAGAATAGTAAAATCAAATATCAAATTAATCAAAGACATTTTTAAATTTTTTTCTTTTCATAAAAATACAAGAAATTAGGATGTTCAGATTTTATAGAATATATAGTACCAATATAATAAATAGATTGTAATTTTCTTTAGAATTACCTGTTCTAAATAGACCATCTCTCTCAAAGCACTGTAATTAATTCCTTTATGTATTCCAATTACTTTTAAGACCTCTTTTCGGGCTCGTTCTTGCAATTCCGGCGCTCTTGCTAACTCATGGAGGGCAAAAGTGATGGTACTTGTGGTCGTTTCAAATCCGGCAGCAAAATACACGGCAGCCTGTATAATCAGTAAAAAATTATTAGGAAAATTATTAGCTGCGTTATCCCCTTTCTAGGGCTCGGCCTAGCCGGAGGAATGATTAACACATGCTTTCCAATAGGAGAATTCTGAAATTTTTGAGCCCCCTCGACCCCTAATCTGAAATAATGATAACCTTAAACTACCATCTCAACCTATTAAAAAACTACAGTAGTTTCGGAGTCTATGCGTTGCAGACAGATAGATATTTTCTTCTATATGGGCCTAATAAATATACGTAGATCGATGAATTAATTCTCATTCAAAAGACACCTTCTCCATCTTATTAAAACTCCAAAGGTCACTTTTACTAAATATTATTTAAAAAATCGGGTCTTCAGGGATCTTATTTACCCCCTCCTTAAATCATCTTTTTTAAAAAGTAAATTTACCAGTGTTTCTAAATTAAATAAAAATTGATTATGTTTTATAAAATCTTTAGCCATTTACTTCTGAAAGAATTAGAATAGTCTAAATCTTCGAAAGGCCTAATCACATGTATCATACCTGAGCTCCAAAATCATCTTGGTCAAATGGTAGTTTTTTAATGGATTGAGATGGTAGTTTAAGGTTATCATCATTTCAGATTAGGAGTCGAGGGGCTCAAGAATTTCAGAATTCTCCTCATAGGGGGATAAAACATGTAATGGTCAAAAACTAAAACTACAGACAATAAACCAATCCTGGAGGAAGGATTACTTCAGCTAATAATTTTCTAATGGCCACACTGATTATACAGGCTGCCGTTATTTTGCTTGCCGGATTTGAAACGACCACAAGTACCGTCACTTTTGCCCTCCCATGAGTTAACTTAAAGCGCCGGAATGCAGAACGAAGCCCGAAAAGAATGTTAGTTAGGGAATACATAAAGGGAGCAATTACAGTGCTTTGAGAAAGATGGTCTATTTAGAACAGGTAATTCTAAAGAAAATTACAATAAATTTAAAAAAATCTGAACATCCTAATTTCTTAGTATTTTTATGAAAAGAAAAAATTCAAAAATGTGTTTGGAGTAAATTTGATATTTGATTTTCACTATTCTGCGGAGTTATCAATGAGACCCTTCGGATGTATCCACCGGAGTACCATTTTTGGTATAGACGAAGAAACCAAGATATCAATTCCAGCATAACTAATTTTTGAAAAAGGAACTCCTATTTACATCGGCCTAGACGGACTTCATAGAAAGATCAAAGTTAGTATTCCCCCTCTATTCATTCTGTTCTTTGAAATAAAATAGCAACGTAAAGTTGAATTTATAATTCCATTTTTCCAGGTATTATCCCCAGATCCAGAGAAATTCGACCCCCACCGTTTCTCAGAAGAGGCAAAAAAGAAACGTCCCACATTCACGCATTTGCCATTTGGCGATGGACTACACGATTGTGTTGGATCTCGTTTTGGAACTGATGGTGTCCAAAAACCATCATAGCCCATGTCTAGCCAATTTGAACTTGATCCTGATTCGAACAAGGCTAATTGGCCCGCCAGAAAAAAATACTATGACGATGATGACTCAAGCAAAAGATGTGTATCCACTTAGAACTGCGAAATATAAATCGACATTGGCCTAAAATTACAAATTAGAACCGTAATCGTCTTTAATCGTCCAAATATAATTACTCTATATGTTTTTTAAGGATTACATTTGATAAAAGAAGACTGCCTCGTTTATTTATGACTTTGAAAAAAGATGAAGATGGGGGTATACAATTTTCAGAAATAAAAGATATTGGCCTTATTCTTAGCGGGTCGGGGAGGGGGGGTAGGGGTGCCTCATTCCTGGGAGATAACCCCCCTCCTCAAATAATATGGAATCCCCCCCCCCCCCCACCTCAAATATCTAAAACTACTTACTTATCTATATTTCCACTTTTCTTATTTATAGATAGGGGGGGGGGGGGGGGGGGGTTAGACTCATTGGCTAAGCCTAGATCGATTTATACCAGTATACTGGTACAGTAGTCCTTAAATTCTAAGCTGCAGAATTTAAAGTGTAATTTTTTTCATAGATGTAAACATTCATTTTCAATATTTTATATCGAGGAATATCCAAAAGAATAATAAGGTGGTTCAGGAGGTTGATGTTTTTCCCGATGGGAGGGCATTGTGTGTCTTAAAAAGTAAGCCAAAAAAACAGCTATTACTTTGCAAAATGTCAGAGTGGTAGCTAATAATATTTAATGCATTTGGTTTAGAATGAAGTACTTGCCAAATGTTATTATACTGTATATTTTGCATCTTTATAAAAAGCATAAAAATATAGGCCGAATATAGGCTAACTGTTCCGGCGTTGCATTTAGCCTACTAGATTGCTGATTTTGACATTTGAATTTTAGAAATAAAATATATCTACTTAATCTTATTTTAAAAATTTGCTTAATTAATAATATTGAATAATAATATCAAAAAATTCATTTTTAAATTTAAAGAAAATTTAGGTATTCCTATAATAGTATTTTTAAAGTTTGCTGCCCCTTAACATAGTTTTTCTTAGCAACAAGAACAGTGGTTCCCAACGCGGCCCACAAAACCTTTATTTTCATTGTATGCTATTTTTGAGAAGTAAAGTGTAAATAATAAACAATTTTATATTTTAAAAGCGAGCCTACCGGCAAACCTCATGTACAGCAGACTGACAGGCAGAACTACTAGTAAAATACGCCCCCCTAAAAAAAAATTAGGGTTTTTTAGTAATAATAAAAATTGTGGCATGTGCAACGCACGGTTTGACACAACTTTGAAAAATAATATTTATTTATTCAGGTTATATATAAAACCAGAATTTCAAAACAAAAGTTTTGAATTTATCGGGCAGATCTGGACAAAAATTCGAGAAATTTTGAAAATTAGCCACTGAAAGATACGTTTTTAATCTAGTCGTGAATAGATCAAACTTTT